>ONZH01012840.1:0-29392 GCA_900303285.1 Rhinella marina
TTAAAATCACGTTGCCTATGACAACCACAGATGGCATAGGCAAGGGGGAAAGCAAATAGACCCCACCCCTAATTGTCATTGTGTGTGTGTGTGAGATGTGGTCAGACATGTCTTCTTTAAAATGTAAAAACAACTCAAACACATGCAGAAGCCTTAAAATGCCCAAATTGTTGGCGCTTGAGATGTCAGTGACCCGACCTGGCCCAGTGTCATGTCTAGCAGGTAAAGCAGTGGGGATGTTGAGGGATGCGTAGGACCGCAAAAGGCAGGAAGAGGCCGTGGGCTGGCCAGAGGCTCATGGAAAATTTTGTGGAGGCCCAAGAGGTGAGACGTCTTAAAAATTGTGTGGAGGCTAAAGAGGTGAGACGTGTTAAAAATTATGTGGAGGCCCAAGAGGTGAGACCTCTTAAAAATTATGTGGAGGCCCGAGAGGTGAGACCTCTTAAAAATTATGTGGAGGCCCGAGAGGTGAGACCTCGAAAACGTTTTGTGGAGGCCCAAGAGGTGACACCTCTTAAAAATTATGTGGAGGCCCAAGAGGTGACACCTCTTAAAAATTATGTGGAGGCCCAAGAGGTGAGACACCTCTTAAAAATTATGTGGAGGCCCAAGAGGTGACACCTCTTAAAAATTATGTGGAGGCCCAAGAGGTGACACCTTTTAAAGGCTGCAGTTATCCACAGATTTGCATGCAATGTAAAATGGTTACACTCATTTTATAAAGGCAACTATCATGAAAAATCAGTTTAAATGTATTGAGGGCAGCACAGAGTATTTCTACAGAGGAAGGAGTATTCTTTTTATTTTTTTTCCTTTTTTTTATATGTATATGCTGTTGCCTTCAGTATATGAGAGTTGATTTCATGATGCTACTGCAGCCACTTAAAACGTTTTAAGTCTTGTTTTGTTTTTTTGAATACTGAGAATGCTATTTTGTACCAGATTTTGTATGTAAAGACTGAACACATTAAAATGAGAATGTTACCAAAATTATAATTTATAATTTATTTACCTTTTGTGGAGGCCCAAGAGGTGAGACCTCTTAAAAATTATGTGGTGGCCCAAGAGGTGAGACCTCTTAAAAATTATGTGGTGGCCCAAGAGGGGAGACCCGTTAAAAATTATGTGGAGGCCCAAGAGGTGAGACCTGTTAAACATTTTGTGGAGGCCCAAGAGGTGAGACGTGTTAAACATTTTGTGGAGGCCCAAGAGGTGAGACCTCTTAAAAATTATGTGGAGGCCCAAGAGGGGAGACCCGTTAAAAATTATGTGGAGGCCCAAGAGGTGAGACCTCTTAAACATTTTAGCGGAGGCCCAAGAGGTGAGCCATAAATATATAAATTGTTCTTATTTACGGAGCAATTCTACGGCGGTTAAGGAGGAGGAGGAGGAGGAGGAAATGGCACTTCATACAGATGGCACTTTACTTTTGGCTGCTTTCCACGGTTGGAGAAGCAAAGTCCGGGTCAATCCACTTGCTGTTCATTTTGATTAGCGTCAGCCTGTCGGCACTGTCGGTTGACAGGCGGCTGCGCTTATCGGTGATAATGCCCCCCGGCAGCGCTGAACACCCTTTCTGATAGCACGCTGGCGGCAGGGCAGGCAAGCACCTCCAAGGCGTACAGGGACAGTTCCAGCCACGTGTCCAACTTGGAGACCCAGTAAGTGTAGGACGCCGAGGGATCGGGGAGGACAGGGTTACGGTCTGCCAGGTACTCCCGCAACATCCGCCGATACTTGTCCCTCCTGCTGATAGCGGGCCCCGCAGTGATGGAAGTTGCACGAGGGGGTGCCATGAACGTGTCCCACACCTTGGAGAGTGTTCCCCTGGTGGCTGTGGGCCTGATCGATGTTGTGGGACTCTGGGAGACCCTCTCCTCTCTGCCGCCAGCGATGGTGGGTGGGAAAATCTCCATCATGTTCTGCACGAGTTCCCTCTGGTATTCCAGCAATCGATTCGTCCTCTCCTCTACCGGAATAAAAGAGGAGACGTTATCTTTATACCGGGGGTCCAGGATTGCGAAGACCCAGTACAGTTTGTTCTCCACTATCCGGACAACACGTGTGTCCCGGGAAAAGCAGCCCAGCATGAAGTCAGCCATGTGTGCCAGACTCTGAATAGGCATGACCTCACTGCCCCCACCAGAAGGATCACTTGCCATTTCCTCCTCTTCCTCTTCCGCCTCCTCTCCGCCCCATCCGCGCTGAACCAATGGGACGCACACAGCCTGACTGCTACCCTCGCCGCCAGCATCCTCCTCCTCTTCCACAGCCACCTCCACGTCGTCCTCCTCCTCCTCATCCTCCTCCTCCTGCAACTGCCACCGTGAAGCAGACAAAAGTGTGGTCTGACTGTGTAGCTCCGTTGCGTCTCCTCCTACCCCCGTCTCCTCTGCGTGCAATGCGTTCTCCCTTATTGCGATGAGGGATTCTTTAAGGACGCCTAGGAGCGGGATGGTTACGCTCACTATAGCGTCCTCGCTGCTGACCTTCTTGGTGGACTCCTCAAAGATACGCAGTACATCGCATATGTCTGCCATCCATGGCCACTCGTGGTTGGCAAACTGAGGGAGCTGAGTTGGAGGCACGCGTGGATTCATTAATCTGGTACTCCATCAATGCTCTCTGCTGCTCACACACCCTGGCCAACATGGAATAGGTGGAATTCCAGCGAGTCGGCAGGTCGCACAACAGCCGATGTTCAGGCAAATGGAGGCGTTGCTGGAGTTTTTTTAAGCTAGCAGCAGCTACAGTTGACTTCCGAAAGTGAGCGCACAAGCGCCGCACTTTCACCAGTAGCTCTGCCAGGTTGGGGTAAGTCTTTAGAAATTTTTGGACTACCAGATTAAAAACGTGGGCCAGGCATGGTACGTGATTGAGTTCGGCAAGCTCCAGAGCCGCCACCAGGTTACGGCCGTTATCGCACACGACCATGCCTGGTCCTAGCTGCAGCGGCGACAGCCACATCTCCGTCTGCTGCAATATGGCGTCCCTCACCTCTGGGGCGCTGTGCTTCCTGTCGCCCAAGCTGATGAGCTTAAGCACCGCCTGCTGACGTCTCCCCGCGCCAGTGCTGCAACGCTTCCAGCTAGCGGCTGAGGGCGATGTTAAGGCACAGGAGGAGGAGGAGGAGGAGGAGGAGGGGGTTTTATCAGAACCCATGCTGGCAATCTTGGGCGGGGGGTGGTAGGTAGGCGCCGTCTCTGTTTGCGACCCCCGTCCCCCGCCCTCCACTACATTCACCCAGTGTGCCGTCAAGAAATGTATCGTCCCTGCCACAAGCGCTTGTCCACAGCGTCGGTGGTCAAGTGGACCTTTGCGCTGACTGCGTACCTCAGGGCCCGCCTGATGTTACGCGACACGTGCTGGTGGCAGGGCGGGGACGGCACTCTCCGGGAAAAGTAGTGGCGGCTGGGGACGGAATAGCGAGGTGCGGCAGCCGCCATCAGGTCGCGGAAGGCCCTGCGTCTCCACAAGCCTAAACGGCAACATCTCCAGGGCCAGCAGTTTGGAGATGTGGCAGTTTAAGGCTTGGGCTTGGGGGTGACTCGAGGCGTACTTCCGCCTGCGGTCGAAACGCCTGCGAGATGGACAGTTGTTGGGACGAGGAGTGTGAAGGTGCAGGCGAAGAGGCGGGGAAGGGCCGGGGGAAGGGGAGGCTGAAGGAGAAGGCCCCAAAGTAGCAGAGGCAGAGGCAGATGTGGAGGTGTCCTGGCTGGAGGTCTGGACCGCAGTGGCAGCACACAACAAGGGGAAGAGGCAGTGGCAGCAAGACCGGGCGCAGTTTTGTATTGCGTTTGCTCTCTCCCACTCAGCCCAGTGCTTGAATTCCAAGTGACGCCGCATGCCTGAGGTGGTCAGATTGCTCTTCTCAAGAGCCCCTACTCAGTTTTGAGTGGCAGAGTGTGCACAACCGCGCTCAGTTTTGTCATCCGCACAACATTAAAATATCTCCACACCACAGAAGTACGAGGCCTCGATGGGGGAAGCTTCGCGCGACTGGCCGCTGGCCGGAGAACAGCTATCGGCCCTGCTGGCTGTGGCCTCACTTCTCTGTCTGAACTGTCCTCTGCCTGTGGCCATCCCTCTGCCTGTGGACATCCTCTGCCTGTGGACATGCCTCTGCCTGTGGACATGCCTCTGCCTGTTGGACATCCCTCTGCCTGTGGGACATCCCATCTGCCTGTGGACATCCCTCTGCCTGTGACATCCCTCTGCCTCTTGCTGCCTTTTTCGGTGCTCGCGCAGAACCACCACACTCTCCACTGCTTCCTCGCTGGACATCACCCCTGGCCAAGTGGGGTCGGTTCATTTCGTCATCCACCAGCTCCTCTTCCACTTCCTCACTCTGCTCCTCCTCCTGCCCACTGGACATTCCAACAGCCTCCCTTGATGGCAACTGCGTCTCATCATCATCATCGCTCATGAATAACAGATGCTGGCTCAGGGTCCACATCAGCAGGAGATGGCGAAAACTCCAGTGTTTGGGCATCACTACAAACAAATTCCTCTGCTAGCTCCTGGGATTCTTCCGGCACATCTGAAAAAGGACCCGAAAAGAGCTCCTGGGAAGGGGTCAAATGGTGGGATGACTCTGTTGGCCAGGTGTGGAGGAAGGAGGGTCAGAGTGAGAACTGTGTGGATGACTGGCTGGTGGACAACTGTGTGGAAGCGCTATCGGCTATCCATTGCACCACCTGTTCAACCTGCTCAGGCCTCAACAGCGGTGTAACCCGCCCCCTGCTTAACCTGTCCCATAAAAGCAGGGATTCTGGATGAGCGGGATCCTGGCTGACCCTCACCAGCACAGGCATTGTATCCCCACTGGCTTCAACAAGGCCCCCAACAGCATTTCCGCGCCCCGTCCCGTCCACGTCCTATTCCGCTAGCCCCCCGCCGCATTTTGTTTTTTTTTACAATATTTTGCCTTCACAGCTGTGAAATTAGTTTGGCAAGAGAACGCACCAGTACAGTTGCCAGTTAAGGCCTATATACTTGTATTTTTCAAGGTAAACAGCAGTGTACTAAGTGATCAAGACGGTGTGTATGACAACAGTTATGAGAAATTACTTTGCAAGAGAACGCACAGTACAGTTGCCAGTTATAAGGCCTATATATTGTATTTTCAAGGTACACAGGCCTTTTATTTAGTGATCAGACGGTGTGTATGAACACCAGTTATGAGAAATTACTTTGGCAAGAGAACGCACAGTACAGTTGCCAGTTATAAGGCCTATATATTGTATTTTTCAAGTACACAGGCCTTTTATTAAGTGATCAGACGGTGTGTAATGAACACCGTTATGAGAAATTACTTTGGCAAGAGAACGCACAGTACAGTTGCCAGTTATAAGGCCTATATATTGTATTTTTCAAGGTACACAGCAGTGTACTAAGTGATCAGACGGTGTGTATGACACCAGTTATGAGAAATTACTTTGCAAGAGAACGCACAGTACAGTTGCCAGTTATCAGGCCTATATATTGTATTTTTCAAGGTACACAGCAGTGTACTAAGTGATCAGACGGTGTGTATGAACAACAGTTATGAGAAATTACTTTGCAAGAGAACGCACAGTACAGTTGCCAGTTATAAGGCCTATATATTGTATTTTTCAAGGTAACACAGGCCTTTTATTAAGTGATCAGACGGTGTGTATGAACACCAGTTATGAGAAATTACTTTGCAAGAGAACGCACAGTACAGTTGCCAGTTATAAGGCCTATATATTGTATTTTTCAAGGTACACAGCAGTGTACTAAGTGATCAGACGGTGTGTATGAACAACAGTTATGAGAAATTACTTTGCAAGAGAACGCACAGTACAGTTGCCAGTTATAAGGCCTATATATTGTATTTTTCAAGGTACACAGGCCCTTTTATTAAGTGATCAGACGGTGTGTATGAACACCAGTTATGAGAAATTACTTTGCAAGAGAACGCACAGTACAGTTGCCAGTTATAAGGCCTATATATTGTATTTTTCAAGGTACACAGGCCTTTTATTAAGTATCAGACGGTGTGTATGAACACCAGTTATGAGAAATTACTTTGCAAGAGAACGCACAGTACAGTTGCCAGTTATAAGGCCTATATATTGTATTTTTCAAGGTACACAGCAGTGTACTAAGTGATCAGACGGTGTGTATGAACAACAGTTATGAGAAATTACTTTGCAGAGAACGCACAGTACAGTTGCCAGTTATAAGGCCTATATATTGTATTTTTCAAGGTACACAGCAGTGTACTAAGTGATCAGACGGTGTGTATGAACAACAGTTATGAGAAATTACTTTGCAAGAGAACGCACAGTACAGTTGCCAGTTATAAGGCCTATATATTGTATTTTTCAAGGTACACAGGCCTTTTATTAAGTGATCAGACGGTGTGTATGAACAACAGTTATGAGAAATTACTTTGCAAGAGAACGCACAGTACAGTTGCCAGTTATAAGGCCTATATATTGTATTTTTCAAGGTACACAGCAGTGTACTAAGTGATCAGACGGTGTGTATGAACAACAGTTATGAGAAATTACTTTGCAAGAGAACGCACAGTACAGTTGCCAGTTATAAGGCCTATATATTGTATTTTTCAAGGTACACAGCCGTGTATTAAGTGATCAGACGGTGTGTATGAACACCAGTTATGAGAAATTACTTTGCAAGAGAACGCACAGTACAGTTGCCAGTTATAAGGCCTATATATTGTATTTTCAAGGTACACAGCCGTGTACTAAGTGATCAGACGGTGTGTATGAACACCAGTTATGAGAAATTACTTTGCAAGAGAACGCACAGTACAGTTGCCAGTTATAAGGCCTATATATTGTATTTTTCAAGGTACACAGCAGTGTACTAAGTGATCAGACGGTGTGTATGAACAACAGTTATGAGAAATTACTTTGCAAGAGAACGCACAGTACAGTTGCCAGTTAAAAGGCCTATATATTGTATTTTTCAAGGTACACAGCAGTGTACTAAGTGATCAGACGGTGTGTATGAACAACAGTTATGAGAAATTACTTTGCAAGAGAACGCACAGTACAGTTGCCAGTTATAAGGCCTATATATTGTATTTTTCAAGGTACACAGGCCTTTTATTAAGTGATCAGACGGTGTGTATGAACACCAGTTATGAGAAATTACTTTGCAAGAGAACGCACAGTACAGTTGCCAGTTATAAGGCCTATATATTGTATTTTTCAAGGTACACAGGCCTTTTATTAAGTGATCAGACGGTGTGTATGAACACCAGTTATGAGAAATTACTTTGCAAGAGAACGCACAGTACAGTTGCCAGTTATAAGGCCTATATATTGTATTTTTCAAGGTACACAGCAGTGTACTAAGTGATCAGACGGTGTGTATGAACACCAGTCATGAGAAATTACTTTGCAAGAGAACGCACAATACAGTTGCCAGTTATAAGGCCTATATATTGTATTTTTCAAGGTACACAGGCCTTTTATTAAGTGATCAGACGGTGTGTATGAACACCAGTTATGAGAAATTACTTTGCAAGAGAACGCACAGTACAGTTGCCAGTTATAAGGCCTATATATTGTATTTTTCAAGGTACACAGGCCTTTTATTAAGTGATCAGACGGTGTGTATGAACACCAGTTATGAGAAATTACTTTGCAAGAGAACGCACAGTACAGTTGCCAGTTATAAGGCCTATATATTGTATTTTTCAAGGTACACAGCAGTGTACTAAGTGATCAGACGGTGTGTATGAACAACAGTTATGAGAAATTACTTTGCAAGAGAACGCACAGTACAGTTGCCAGTTATAAGGCTTATATATTGTATTTTTCAAGGTACACAGCCGTGTATTAAGTGATCAGACGGTGTGTATGAACACCAGTTATGAGAAATTACTTTGCAAGAGAACGCACAGTACAGTTGCCAGTTATCAGGCCTATATATTGTATTTTTCAAGGTACACAGCCGTGTACTAAGTGATCAGACGGTGTGTATGAACACCAGTTATGAGAAATTACTTTGCAAGAGAACGCACAGTACAGTTGCCAGTTATAAGGCCTATATATTGTATTTTTCAAGGTACACAGCAGTGTACTAAGTGATCAGACGGTGTGTATGAACAACAGTTATGAGAAATTACTTTGCAAGAGAACGCACAGTACAGTTGCCAGTTATAAGGCCTATATATTGTATTTTTCAAGGTACACAGCAGTGTACTAAGTGATCAGACGGTGTGTATGAACAACAGTTATGAGAAATTACTTTGCAAGAGAACGCACAGTACAGTTGCCAGTTATAAGGCCTTATATATTGTATTTTTCAAGGTACACAGGCCTTTTATTAAGTGATCAGACGGTGTGTATGAACACCAGTTATGAGAAATTACTTTGCAAGAGAACGCACAGTACAGTTGCCAGTTATAAGGCCTATATATTGTATTTTTCAAGGTACACAGGCCTTTTATTAAGTGATCAGACGGTGTGTATGAACACCAGTTATGAGAAATTACTTTGCAAGAGAACGCACAGTACAGTTGCCAGTTATAAGGCCTATATATTGTATTTTCAAGGTACACAGCAGTGTACTAAGTGATCAGACGGTGTGTATGAACACCAGTTATGAGAAATTACTTTGCAAGAGAACGCACAGTACAGTTGCCAGTTATAAGGCCTATATATTGTATTTTTCAAGGTACACAGCAGTGTACTAAGTGATCAGACGGTGTGTATGAACAACAGTTATGAGAAATTACTTTGCAAGAGAACGCACAGTACAGTTGCCAGTTATAAGGCCTATATATTGTATTTTTCAAGGTACACAGGCCTTTTATTAAGTGATCAGACGGTGTGTATGAACACCAGTTATGAGAAATTACTTTGCAAGAGAACGCACAGTACAGTTGCCAGTTATAAGGCCTATATATTGTATTTTTCAAGGTACACAGCAGTGTACTAAGTGATCAGACGGTGTGTATGAACAACAGTTATGAGAAATTACTTTGCAAGAGAACGCACAGTACAGTTGCCAGTTATAAGGCCTATATATTGTATTTTTCAAGGTACACAGGCCTTTTATTAAGTGATCAGACGGTGGTGTATGAACACCAGTTATGAGAAATTACTTTGCAAGAGAACGCACAGTACAGTTGCCAGTTATAAGGCCTATATATTGTATTTTTCAAGGTACACAGGCCTTTTATTAAGTGATCAGACGGTGTGTATGAACACCAGTTATGAGAAATTACTTTGCAAGAGAACGCACAGTACAGTTGCCAGTTATAAGGCCTATATATTGTATTTTTCAAGGTACACAGCAGTGTACTAAGTGATCAGACGGTGTGTATGAACAACAGTTATGAGAAATTACTTTGCAAGAGAACGCACAGTACAGTTGCCAGTTATAAGGCCTATATATTGTATTTTTCAAGGTACACAGCAGTGTACTAAGTGATCAGACGG
The DNA here is from genome assembly GCA_900303285.1 of Rhinella marina. Lineage (NCBI taxonomy): Eukaryota > Metazoa > Chordata > Amphibia > Anura > Bufonidae > Rhinella > Rhinella marina. Next base: position 9,447 of record ONZH01012840.1, read on the forward strand.
TGTGTATGAACAACAGTTATGAGAAATTACTTTGCAAGAGAACGCACAGTACAGTTGCCAGTTATAAGGCCTATATATTGTATTTTTCAAGGTCCACAGGCCTTTTATTAAGTGATCAGACGGTGTGTATGAACAACAGTTATGAGAAATTACTTTGCAAGAGAACGCACAGTACAGTTGCCAGTTATAAGGCCTATATATTGTATTTTTCAAGGTACACAGCAGTGTACTAAGTGATCAGACGGTGTGTATGAACAACAGTTATGAGAAATTACTTTGCAAGAGAACGCACAGTACAGTTGCCAGTTATAAGGCCTATATATTGTATTTTTCAAGGTACACAGGCCTTTTATTAAGTGATCAGACGGTGTGTATGAACACCAGTTATGAGAAATTACTTTGCAAGAGAACGCACAGTACAGTTGCCAGTTATAAGGCCTATATATTGTATTTTTCAAGGTACACAGCAGTGTACTAAGTGATCAGACGGTGTGTATGAACAACAGTTATGAGAAATTACTTTGCAAGAGAACGCACAGTACAGTTGCCAGTTATAAGGCCTATATATTGTATTTTTCAAGGTACACAGCCGTGTATTAAGTGATCAGACGGTGTGTATGAACACCAGTTATGAGAAATTACTTTGCAAGAGAACGCACAGTACAGTTGCCAGTTATAAGGCCTATATATTGTATTTTTCAAGGTACACAGCAGTGTACTAAGTGATCAGACGGTGTGTATGAACAACAGTTATGAGAAATTACTTTGCAAGAGAACGCACAGTACAGTTGCCAGTTATAAGGCCTATATATTGTATTTTTCAAGGTACACAGCCGTGTACTAAGTGATCAGACGGTGTGTATGAACACCAGTTATGAGAAATTACTTTGCAAGAGAACGCACAGTACAGTTGCCAGTTATAAGGCCTATATATTGTATTTTTCAAGGTACACAGCAGTGTACTAAGTGATCAGACGGTGTGTATGAACAACAGTTATGAGAAATTACTTTGCAAGAGAACGCACAGTACAGTTGCCAGTTAAAAGGCCTATATATTGTATTTTTCAAGGTACACAGCAGTGTACTAAGTGATCAGACGGTGTGTATGAACAACAGTTATGAGAAATTACTTTGCAAGAGAACGCACAGTACAGTTGCCAGTTATAAGGCCTATATATTGTATTTTTCAAGGTACACAGGCCTTTTATTAAGTGATCAGACGGTGTGTATGAACACCAGTTATGAGAAATTACTTTGCAAGAGAACGCACAGTACAGTTGCCAGTTATAAGGCCTATATATTGTATTTTTCAAGGTACACAGGCCTTTTATTAAGTGATCAGACGGTGTGTATGAACACCAGTTATGAGAAATTACTTTGCAAGAGAACGCACAGTACAGTTGCCAGTTATAAGGCCTATATATTGTATTTTTCAAGGTACACAGCAGTGTACTAAGTGATCAGACGGTGTGTATGAACACCAGTCATGAGAAATTACTTTGCAAGAGAACGCACAATACAGTTGCCAGTTATAAGGCCTATATATTGTATTTTTCAAGGTACACAGGCCTTTTATTAAGTGATCAGACGGTGTGTATGAACACCAGTTATGAGAAATTACTTTGCAAGAGAACGCACAGTACAGTTGCCAGTTATAAGGCCTATATATTGTATTTTTCAAGGTACACAGGCCTTTTATTAAGTGATCAGACGGTGTGTATGAACACCAGTTATGAGAAATTACTTTGCAAGAGAACGCACAGTACAGTTGCCAGTTATAAGGCCTATATATTGTATTTTTCAAGGTACACAGCAGTGTACTAAGTGATCAGACGGTGTGTATGAACAACAGTTATGAGAAATTACTTTGCAAGAGAACGCACAGTACAGTTGCCAGTTATAAGGCTTATATATTGTATTTTTCAAGGTACACAGCCGTGTATTAAGTGATCAGACGGTGTGTATGAACACCAGTTATGAGAAATTACTTTGCAAGAGAACGCACAGTACAGTTGCCAGTTATCAGGCCTATATATTGTATTTTTCAAGGTACACAGCCGTGTACTAAGTGATCAGACGGTGTGTATGAACACCAGTTATGAGAAATTACTTTGCAAGAGAACGCACAGTACAGTTGCCAGTTATAAGGCCTATATATTGTATTTTTCAAGGTACACAGCAGTGTACTAAGTGATCAGACGGTGTGTATGAACAACAGTTATGAGAAATTACTTTGCAAGAGAACGCACAGTACAGTTGCCAGTTATAAGGCCTATATATTGTATTTTTCAAGGTACACAGCAGTGTACTAAGTGATCAGACGGTGTGTATGAACAACAGTTATGAGAAATTACTTTGCAAGAGAACGCACAGTACAGTTGCCAGTTATAAGGCCTATATATTGTATTTTTCAAGGTACACAGGCCTTTTATTAAGTGATCAGACGGTGTGTATGAACACCAGTTATGAGAAATTACTTTGCAAGAGAACGCACAGTACAGTTGCCAGTTATAAGGCCTATATATTGTATTTTTCAAGGTACACAGGCCTTTTATTAAGTGATCAGACGGTGTGTATGAACACCAGTTATGAGAAATTACTTTGCAAGAGAACGCACAGTACAGTTGCCAGTTATAAGGCCTATATATTGTATTTTTCAAGGTACACAGCAGTGTACTAAGTGATCAGACGGTGTGTATGAACACCAGTTATGAGAAATTACTTTGCAAGAGAACGCACAGTACAGTTGCCAGTTATAAGGCCTATATATTGTATTTTTCAAGGTACACAGCAGTGTACTAAGTGATCAGACGGTGTGTATGAACAACAGTTATGAGAAATTACTTTGCAAGAGAACGCACAGTACAGTTGCCAGTTATAAGGCCTATATATTGTATTTTTCAAGGTACACAGGCCTTTTATTAAGTGATCAGACGGTGTGTATGAACACCAGTTATGAGAAATTACTTTGCAAGAGAACGCACAGTACAGTTGCCAGTTATAAGGCCTATATATTGTATTTTCAAGGTACACAGCAGTGTACTAAGTGATCAGACGGTGTGTATGAACAACAGTTATGAGAAATTACTTTGCAAGAGAACGCACAGTACAGTTGCCAGTTATAAGGCCTATATATTGTATTTTTCAAGGTACACAGGCCTTTTATTAAGTGATCAGACGGTGTGTATGAACACCAGTTATGAGAAATTACTTTGCAAGAGAACGCACAGTACAGTTGCCAGTTATAAGGCCTATATATTGTATTTTTCAAGGTACACAGGCCTTTTATTAAGTGATCAGACGGTGTGTATGAACACCAGTTATGAGAAATTACTTTGCAAGAGAACGCACAGTACAGTTGCCAGTTATAAGGCCTATATATTGTATTTTTCAAGGTACACAGCAGTGTACTAAGTGATCAGACGGTGTGTATGAACAACAGTTATGAGAAATTACTTTGCAAGAGAACGCACAGTACAGTTGCCAGTTATAAGGCCTATATATTGTATTTTTCAAGGTACACAGCAGTGTACTAAGTGATCAGACGGTGTGTATGAACAACAGTTATGAGAAATTACTTTGCAAGAGAACGCACAGTACAGTTGCCAGTTATAAGGCCTATATATTGTATTTTTCAAGGTCCACAGGCCTTTTATTAAGTGATCAGACGGTGTGTATGAACAACAGTTATGAGAAATTACTTTGCAAGAGAACGCACAGTACAGTTGCCAGTTATAAGGCCTATATATTGTATTTTTCAAGGTACACAGCAGTGTACTAAGTGATCAGACGGTGTGTATGAACAACAGTTATGAGAAATTACTTTGCAAGAGAACGCACAGTACAGTTGCCAGTTATAAGGCCTATATATTGTATTTTTCAAGGTACACAGGCCTTTTATTAAGTGATCAGACGGTGTGTATGAACACCAGTTATGAGAAATTACTTTGCAAGAGAACGCACAGTACAGTTGCCAGTTATAAGGCCTATATATTGTATTTTTCAAGGTACACAGCAGTGTACTAAGTGATCAGACGGTGTGTATGAACAACAGTTATGAGAAATTACTTTGCAAGAGAACGCACAGTACAGTTGCCAGTTATAAGGCCTATATATTGTATTTTTCAAGGTACACAGCCGTGTATTAAGTGATCAGACGGTGTGTATGAACACCAGTTATGAGAAATTACTTTGCAAGAGAACGCACAGTACAGTTGCCAGTTATAAGGCCTATATATTGTATTTTTCAAGGTACACAGCAGTGTACTAAGTGATCAGACGGTGTGTATGAACAACAGTTATGAGAAATTACTTTGCAAGAGAACGCACAGTACAGTTGCCAGTTATAAGGCCTATATATTGTATTTTTCAAGGTACACAGCCGTGTATTAAGTGATCAGACTGTGTGTATGAACACCAGTTATGAGAAATTACTTTGCAAGAGAACGCACAGTACAGTTGCCAGTTATAAGGCCTATATATTGTATTTTTCAAGGTACACAGCAGTAGTGCCAAATATAGTTTGGTATGTAGCAGAGCACCTAATACACCACTAATGCCTCTCTCTGTCCCTACTCCAGCAGCTATCCCTGAATACAGCAGCCGTTCTCTGTAAAGTCTATATTGTAGTAAGCTATCACTGAAGTCCACTGTAGTAGCCCTGATAAGGGCTTTTAATCACGCTCCTGCCTGTCCAACAGCTAAAATCTGTCTCTCCCTTCTCCAGCCTCTGTCCCTGACTAAGTTCACGCAGCATATGCGTACGAGCAGGAAGAGCTGAGTTTTTAATATTCGAGGTCACATGGTTTTTCCAGCCAATGCATGTAGACGCTGTTTTCGCGCTGCCAGCGTGCTCAGCGTGCCTGTCATACCCCCCCTGCATGGTGATTGGTGGAAAAAGAGCGCCAGGGAAGGTGGGAGGGGAAACGAATTCTAAGTGCGCCATCGCCGTTATACTCGAAAGAAATCGAGCACGCCGAATATCGTAGTATTCGATCGAATACCAGCTCGATCGAACACTACTCGCTCATCTCTACTAGGGATACATTGTTTTATTATCTCCATACACACACAGTTGCATAGTAAATACAGTTAAAAAAGACATAGGTCCATCAAGTTCACCCAAGGGATAGGAAGGATTTGAATTTTAAAAATGAGAGTTAGACCCTCCTGATCCTTGCAGCTCCAGAGAAGGCTTTCAGTGGAGTTCTCACAGTCTTCACTGCCCCTTCCTAATGGGGAACCTTTTTCCTAAGAAGTGGCAAGAAAACCACACCATGCCCTACAGCAGATAGTCAAGAGAGTCTCCTTGATAATGACTTATGAGGACCCGATGCATAACTGTGCACCATGCCATGGAGCCAGAGGTCACTGCATTCCCCGTGCTCCTCCTCCTTGCTGCTTCATAGAGTGCTTTCAATGGAGTCCTCTTACTTTTTACTGCCCCTTCCTAGTGGGACACCTTCCTTTTTCTTAAGCAGTGGCAAGAGAACCTCACCTAGCTCCAAACCCCATAAGACACCGGATGTACAGTGAAACATGTCAGGGAAGCTCAGCTATTTTTTTTTTTTTAATTTAATTGCATCCTTCTCTGCACAATATTTAGGGCAGTGATGTACTGCAGATTCACTGTCAAATATGAATTGAGGAAAATCTCTAAGGTTATTTTCACATCTGCTTTTTCAATTCCAGTTTGAGATCTGACAGAGAATCTCAAAACCAGAATTAAACAGATCACATTTGTCCCCATTCATCAGGCACAAAACTGAACATTTATGTTTTGTTACGTTTTGGTGCTGAAAGCTCTGGTTTTGTGCACAGTTTGCGAAAAGGAACAAAGGGGATCTGGCTTGAAAATGAATCTAAGTCAATGGTGCCAAATCTGATTTTTTTTTTTGTAAGGGAAAGTAATTCATCACGACGCAAATTTCTTTATGAAATTCGGCAAAGCAGTCAAATTAAATTATTGATAACTTCAATCATCTTTATAAGTAATCTTAATGAGACATCTTGTGTTCCCTTTGAGTTAGGGCTCATTCAGGCGACCTTATGTGTTTTGCAGTCCGCAAATTGCAGATCCGTAAAACACTGGTACCGGACCTCACATGGCCGCAACTATCATAGAAAATGCCTATTCTTGTCTGCAACTTCGGACAAGAACAGGACATGCTCTAGATTTTTTGTGGGGCCGTTGAACGGAACTACGGATGCGGTGCACAAAGGGTGTGCTGCTGTCCGCATCTTTTGCGGCCCCATTGAAATTAATAGGTCTGCACCCGTTCCGCAAAACGTCTGAATGAGCCCTTAGTGGAAGCTGCCTAGAGATAAAACCAATCCTAGGCAGAACTATTTATACAGACATATCTAAGCCGTCAAAAGTGAAAGACATCATAATTTACCTTTTCATTACAATAATTAGGAGCTTCAATATAACTTCCCATTATTCTCACATACAGTATCTTACCCCAACTAATATAATATATACACTTGTTCTGCCTATGTATGAAGCTAATACATCCGTGGATAAAAATATTGTGCAAAAATGACAATACCTCTTAGTAGTGGAGTGGTTGTGGTTTTAATCACACTTAAGGTTTTGATCTCAAATTTTCATCATCCCCTTCCACTTCTCCTGCTCATATTCCTCTCCCTCCGCTCAATCATCAGCCATCGATAACAGAATGTGTGGCCAGGAAACAACTCTACATGCCCAGAAATAAGAAGGTGTGCAACCTTAATTCCCACCTGGCTAAGTTGCTGGCAGTGCAGTTGCTCTCATGTGGTGCACAGTGTGGGCCTCTCCCAGTGTTTTTCACTGTGCATCAAGGTTCTGGCCACAGTGGACAGCTGCAGTGGGCAGGGACAGTACATGTCTTTCACTGGCAACTGAATCAATGGTTTTTTTTTCTTGTTTTTTTTCTGGCAGCAGTGAGGCTTCAACCCGGCAAAGTCCTTTTGAACTCCATACACCAGGCACTTATCTTCCTCCTCCACCTCTTCCTCCATGGATGCTTGCCCATCACCAACAGTAACAGGGTACAGGGTTGCTCACACTACCACTCCTGAAACAACTATGGGTGCAACATCCTGGCCGCCATTAACCTGGACGAAATAATATATGCTCCCTGCAAGGTGCTCATCATCAACCTAGTGGTGCAAAGCTTTCTAAAAAAGTACACTGGCTAGTGCAAGGTTCTGGCAAAGTCCGGGAGACTGTCAAGGCACTTTAGCCATTCTTACGTGGTGAGGAACAATTTCCTGCACTAGGAGCGACAGAATGGTCTGCTAGTACACTGTTTAATCCACTGCTTGCTAACTCATTGGAATTCAATATCGCACATGCTCAAGCATCTTTACAAGCAGCAGAAAGCCATTGAGGATTTCTTCATGCGCCAGACAGTGTCAGCAGTTGCTTTGAGGTCAGATAGTAGCAGCTCATCCACCATCATAGCACTGCTGTGACCTTCCAACCTTTATGTTCTGTACGGCTGCTGCTGCCTCCATCATGCTTCTGCCTGCCAACATGCACCATATAGCTGCTGCTTCAGCAGCTGCTACTCCTTGCTGTTAATACTCTACTGATACATCTGCTACTACTACTACTACTATTACTACTTCTAGCCATAGACTGTAAATCTAAAAAAAATCTGTTCTGGCCCTTTGTTGACATGCAGTTGCAGAGCTGTGGGGCATAAAACAACAATCTCTGTGGTTTTCTTCTTGAAAATTTGTTGGTGTCAGCAAAGGCTGCCCTTTACTTTCCACTACTCTGCAAAAGGAGTGAATAAAATGTCCGACTTGTCTGCTGCCTGACTGCTGGGATACTAATGTTGTGTCTTTGTGAGTACAAGTCCCAGCTGTTCACTACAATGACATTGTTGATATGCAAAGGGATCTTCCCAGTACCTGTTATGCTCTGCAGACACTTCATCACAGCCAGCAGAAGAGTTTATTTTTTTCAGCTCTGTTTTTGCAGGGTGATGAGGAAAAGAATATCCTATATGCACAACAATTATCTCTTCAGCACCTGGAGGAGGAAACCCTGCAGATGCTTAGTACCTGAGGAAGAATCTGTACTGCTGATGGTAGAAGGGGTTAAACTTTGTTGATGAATCCAGTTAGAGGGGAGACACAAGGCAAATAGCTCAGCCAGCAGATCGGACAGTTCAGGGGGCCTGGACAGCTGATTGGCAGTGCAGGGGGCACGGCTTATCATTCTATCCAGTGCAGCCTTTACAGTGATGTTCAGTGCACAGAGGAAAACCTACTCTTCCTGGCTAGTGCACGGAACATCATCAGAGCAGGGAAAGAAGCTGACATCACAGGTGATGTGATGCTCAGCTAACTATGAGAACTGGGCCACTGTAGATGAAGTATGTGAATTGAAAACCTCTTACATTTGGTTAATTATAAACATAAAAAAGAACAAAAAATAATGTGGACAATTCCTTTAACAGCCCAACACAGAAGAACATTTTTATGCACCTCCATGCATGCTATAGCACTGATTGGCTTATCCAGGTTATCTGTCAGTCTGTGAGGCCTCCTCTTTTTGGGGAGTTTCGTAATGAACTCTGTTCCTTATGAATTGATTTGCTCATCTATAATGTATAGATAAATACATTATATATATACACTCACCGGCCACTTTATTAGGTACACCATGCTAGTAACGGGTTGGACCCCCTTTTGCCTTCAGAACTGCCTCAATTCTTCGTGGCATAGATTCAACAAGGTGCTGGAAGCATTCCTCAGAGATTTTGGTCCATATTGACATGATGGCATCACACAGTTGCCGCAGATTTGTCGACTGCACATCCATGATGCGAATCTCCCGTTCCACCACATCCCAAAGATGCTCTATTGGATTGAGATCTGGTGACTGTGGAGGCCATTTGAGTACAGTGAACTCATTGTCATGTTCAAGAAACCAGTCTGAGATGATTTCAGCTTTATGACATGGCGCATTATCCTGCTGAAAGTCGCCATCAGATGTTGGGTACATTGTGGTCATAAAGGGATGGACATGGTCAGCAACAATACTCAGGTAGGCTGTGGCGTTGCAACGATACTCAATTGGTACCAAGGGGCCCAAAGAGTGCCAAGAAAATATTCCCCACACCATGACACCACCACCACCAGCTTGAACCGTTGATACAAGGCAGGATGGATCCATGCTTTCATGTTGTTGACGCCAAATTCTGACCCTACCATCCGAATGTCGCAGCAGAAATCGAGACTCATCAGACCAGGCAACGTTTTTCCAATCTTCTACTGTCCAATTTCGATGAGCTTATGCAAATTGTAGCCTCAGTTTCCTGTTCTTAGCTGAAAGGAGCGGCACCCGGTGTGGTCTTCTGCTGCTGTAGCCCATCTGCCTCAAAGTTCGATGTACTGTGCGTTCAGAGATGCTCTTCTGCCTACCTTGGTTGTAACGGGTGGCTATTTGAGTCACTGTTGCCTTTCTATCAGCTCGAACCAGTCTGCCCATTCTCCTCTGACCTCTGGCATCAACAAGGCATTTCCTCCCACAGAACTGCCGCTCACTGGATGTTTTTTCTTTTTCGGACCATTCTCTGTAAACCCTAGAGATGGTTGTGCGTGAAAATCCCAGTAGATCAGCAGTTTCTGAAATACTCAGACCAGCCCTTCTGGCACCAACAACCATGCCACGTTCAAAGGCACTCAAATCACCTTTCTTCCCCATACTGATGCTCGGTTTGAACTGCAGGAGATTGTCTTGACCATGTCTACATGCCTAAATGCACTGAGTTGCCGCCATGTGATTGGCTGATTAGAAATTAAGTGTTAACGAGCAGTTGGACAGGTGTACCTAATAAAGTGGCCGGTGAGTATATATATATATATATATATATATATATATATATATATATATATACAGTACAGACCAAAAGTTTGGACACACCTTCTCATTCAAAGAGTTTTCTGTATTTTCATGACTATGAAAATTGTAGATTCACACTGAAGGCATCAAAACTATGAATTAACACATGTGGAATTATATACCTAACAAAAAAGTGTGAAACAACTGAAAATATGTCTTATATTCTAGGTTCCTCAAAGTAGCCACCTTTTGCTTTGATTACTGCTTTGCACACTCTTGGCATTCTCTTGATGAGCTTCAAGAGGTAGTCACCTGAAATGGTTTTCACTTCACAGGTGTGCCCTGTCAGGTTTAATAAGTGGGATTTATTGCCTTATAAATGGGGTTGGGACCATGAGTTGAGCAGAAGTCAGGTGGATACACAGCTGATAGTCCTACTGAATAGACTGTTAGAATTTGTATTATGGCAAGAAAAAAGTAGCTAAGTAAAGAAAAACGAGTGGCCATTATTACTTTAAGAAATGAAGGTCGGTCAGTCCGAAAAATTGGGAAAACTTTGAAAGTGTCCACAAGTGCAGTCACAAAAACCATCAAGCGCTACAAAGAAACTGGCTCACATGAGGACCTCCACAGAAAAGGAAGACCAAGAGTCACCTCTGCTGTGGAGGATAAGTTCATCCGAGTCACCAGCCTCAGAAATCGCAGGTTAACAGCAGCTCAGATTAGAGACCAGGTCAATGCCACACAGAGTTCTAGCAGCAGACACATCTCTACAACAACTGTTAAGAGGAGACTGTGTGCAGCAGGCCTTCATGGTGGAAACCACTGCTAAGGACAGGCAACAAGCAGAAGAGACTTGTTTGGGCTAAAGAACACAAGGAATGGACATTAGACCAGTGGAAGTCTGTGCTTTGGTCTGATAAGTCCAAATTTGAGATCTTTGGTTTCAACCACCGTGTCTGTTTGCGACACAGAAAAGATGAACGGAAGGACTCTACATGCCTGCTTCCCACCATGAAGCATGGAGGAGGCGGTGTGATGGTGTGGGGGTGCTTTGCTGGTGACACTGTTGGGGATTTATTCAAAATTGAAGGCATACTGAACCAGCATGGCTACCACAGCATCTTGCAGGGGCATGCTATTCCATCCGGTTTGCGTTTAGTTGGACCATCATTTATTTATCAACAGGACAATGACCCCAAACACATCTCCAGGCTGTGAAAGGGCTATTTGACCAAGAAGGAGAGTGATGGGGTGCTACGCCAGATGACCTGGCCTCTACAGTCACCAAATCTGAACCCAATCGAGATGGTTTGGGGTGAGCTGGACCGCAGAGTAAAGGCAAAACGGCCAAAAAGTGCTAAGCATCCCTCGGAACTCCTTCAAGACTGTTTGAATACCATTTCAGGTGACTACTAGAGATGAGCGAACATGTTCGTCCGAGCTTGGTGCTCGTTCGAGAATTAGGGTATTCGCATATGCTCGCTACTCGGACGAGCATGTCGCGATTCTCGAGGAAATGGCAACTTTTTCTTCCTGCATGTTAGCCTCCTTTTTTCAGTCAATCAACATGCAGGAGAGTCTTTGGTACCTCCTAGCATCACATTGGGCCCCTACAAGTCGATAGCAGGGATTGGCTGGCCAGATCAGATGACCTGGGAATATAAGAATCTGGTCCCGCGCTGCTCGCGTCATACGCCGTCTGCATTAGATTAGGGATAGAGCTGCTGTCTGTCAGGGAGAGTGTGAATTTAGTTGTTGGCTAGGCAGGAATCACCCACAAAGAACCCAACAGCCCTTCTAAGGGCTACAAGCACGTTTTTTTTTTTTTGGTCTTCTCCTAGCTGCTGGCTGGGACTTGTAGTGCAGCGAGCGCCATCTTGGCTGCACACTGTTAGGGCGTGAAATTAGAATCTGGTTAGGCAGGAATCATCCACAAAGAACCCAACGCTCCTTCTAAGGGCTACAACGGCATTTTTTTTTTGTCCTCCTCTCGGCTGCTGGCTGGGACTTGTAGTGCAGCTACTGCCATCTTGGCTGCTCACTGTGCACTGGTGGCAGAAAGAGGACAGTACATGGTCCACACAGACCCCAATGAAATTGCCCAAAGTCCTCTCAGTACTCATTTTTGCTGCTGCTGTACCTTGGCTTGCTGGGATCTGTAGTGCAGTCTAGGGAATACGTTTTGTCACTCAGTTATATAAACTACAGTCCAGTGAACAATTGTGAGGTGTGCTGTACAGCAGCGTCAGTCTATAAAATAAGTTTTTTTCACTCAATTATATAAACTACAGTCCAGTGAACAATTGTGAGGTGTGAGGTCCACTAGCCGCAGTGTAGAGAATACGTTTTTTTTTGCACAATTATATAAACTACAGTCCAGCGAACAATTGTGAGGTGTGCGATACACTAGCCGCAGTCTACAGAATAATTTTTTTCACTCAATTATATAAACTACAGTCCAGTAAACAATTGTGAGGTGTGCGATACACTTGTCACAGTCTATAAAATACGTTTTTTTCACTCAATTATATAAACTACAGTCCAGTGAACAATTGTGAGGTGTGCAATACACTAGCCGCAGTCTAGAGAATAATTTTTTTCACTCAATTATATAAACTACAGTCCAGTGAACAATTGTGAGGTGTGTGATACACTAGCCGCAGTCTAGAGAATATTTTTTTCACTCAATTACATAAACTACAGTCCAGTGAACAATTGTGAGGTGTACGATACACTAGCTGCAGTCTAGAGAATACGTTTTTATTCTCAGTTATATAAACTACAGTCCAGTGCAAAATTGAGTGGTTTGCGGTGCAATAGCTGGAGTCTAAAGACTACATTTTTTTTGCCTCAGATAGTAATTGTACTGTCTACTAAATATGGTTTTGGCCTCAGATATTAACTCGACAGTTTGGTGAATATACAAAATGTTGAACCCAAGGGCTAAGGGTCGAGGACGAGGGCGTGGGCGTTCAAGTAGTGTAGGGGGTAGAGGCCGTGGTCCTGAGCAGGGTGACACTGTACATGCTGATGAGGGAGCAGTGGAACACCGCAGATTTTCGCTCCCTAGCTTCATCTCGCAACTTACTAGGTCACGTGGTACATGACTATTGAAACCACAACAGTGCGAACAGGTGATGAAGTGGATAGCGGACAATGCGTCCAATAATTTATCCACCACCCAGTCTTCCACACAGTCTACCCACACTAGCCAAGGGAGTAGACCTTCTCCAGCTCAACCTCCTTCCTCCCAGCCTGCCCCCCCATGGAAAGTATGTATTCAGATCAGGCATACTCACAGGAACTCTTTTCAGGACCCTACCCAGAGACACAAACCACTGCTCAACAGCAACCTGAGCAGTTGCTCTGTCCCGATGCCCAAAATTTAGAACTTTCGCAGTCTGTGGGTGATGAGAGCGTGCAAGTAGTGCGTGAAGAGGTGTCGGATGATGATGATGAGACACGGTTGTCAGACAGTGACGTTGTTGTCAGGGCAGTAAGTCCGAGGGGGGAGCAGAGTGAGGAATCGGAGGAAAAGCTGGTGGATGATGAGGTGACTGTCCCAAGTTGGGTTGGTAATCCAACTCAAGACAGTGCTTCTGAGGGGGAGGCAAGTGCAGCACCAGAACAGGTTGGTAGAGGCAGTTGGGTGGCCAGAGGGAGAAGCAGGGCCAGAGCAGGTAGATTAGCAACTGTTTAACGGAGTCAAGTTCCCGTGCCGAGGCCTAGATGTTGGCAAGTCTGGAGGTTTTCTAAAGAAAGTGAGGATGACCGACGGACTGTGGTGTGCAACCTGTGCTACACGAGGATCAGCAGGGGAGCCACCACTACCAGCCTAACCACTACCAGCATGCGCAGGCATATGAGTGCTAAACACCTGACTTAATGGAACCAAGGCCGTTCACCTCCTGCGGGTCACACCACTGCCCCTTCCCCTGTGTCACATGCTGGCGCGGCAAGTCCACCCCCGCCCAGGACCCCGGCATGAGCGCCTCCCGCCCTACAACCACCCATTCACCTGCACGATCCTCCACAACCTCCACCAATGTGTCCCAGCACAGCGTTCAGCTGTCTTTGCAGCAGACATTTGAGCGCAAGCGCAAATACAATTCCAGCCACCCACATGCCCAAGCCCTAAACGTCCACCTCTCCAAATTGTTGAGCCTGGAGATGCTGCCCTATAGACTGGTAGAGACTGAGGCTTTCCACAACCTGATGGCGGAGGCTGTCCCTCGGTACTTGGTCCCCAGCCGCCACTATTTTTCCTGATGTGCCGTCCCAGCCCTACACCAGCACGTGTCACAGAACATCATCCGTGCCCTGACCAACGCGGTTAGTGATGAGGTCCACCTAACCACGGACACGTGGACAAGTGCTGGTGGGCAGGGACACTATATCTCCCTGACGGCACATTGGGTTAACTTGGTAGAGGCTGGGATTGAGTCTGACCCTGGGGCCACTCATGTAATGCCCACACCAAGGATTGCGGGGCCTACCTCGGTCACGGTTTCTCAGACTTATTATGCCTCTTCCTCCAACCCGTCCTCTTTGCACAGAAACGTTGAGCCAACAGGCAATGTTTCTGAGGGCCAACTGGCGCTTTATACAAACAGTTTACGGAGGGCCACCTACAGGCCCTCTCTCCAATAAATTTTTTAGTAGCGTCAAATACAGACACTCAAAAAACTATTTTAAATTAAGGAGTGTCTCCCCGTCTGCCATCATGTTCGGTCAGGCTGTCCATAGGTACACCACCTCTGTCGTCCGCAGAAGCGTCCACTATGAGGAAGGCCACGGAAAGAACATCCCCTTTTCTATTGAGAACAAGTGGAGACTTGTAGGAGGATGACACTTTTCTTCGGCAGTGGATTCACCTTCCCCTTTATCATTGCCAGACAACAGTTGGTGAAAATGTAATTGGCAATGATGAAGAAAATGTAACGGTGCAGTGGACCGTCTGTGAAGCAAATCTATATATTCCCACCATGCCAGCCAGTGGCCCGGGAGCAGTAGCAGGGATGTGGAAAATCAGCAGGATAATATTTCTATTTCTCTCTCTTTCCAGGGGTGGGGTGGGATCGTAACGGTGCGCATTGAAACAAGAGGATGGGGAGAGAGGGATTCTCCTACCTCTCCTCTGCGCTGCTGCACTGTGTAATCTGATTGGTGGAGAAGCAGTGAGAGGAAGCTGCTGCTCCACCAATCTTCATTCACAAACAGGGCCCGCTCCCAGACTTCCAGAAGCACCATGTGGACCCTGCATGTGACCCTCTGCACTCCTGCCTGCCCGTCAGGCTGCCTCTCTTATCTGCCCCTCCACCTCCCTTGTAGTGCCAGCTGACCTCCTGCTCTGGCTGTAACAGACATCCAGGAAGCAGGAGCAACCCAGAGCAGCGCTGTCTCAGCCATCTGAGCATTGCTGCAGCCTGCCAGCCAGCCAATACAGCAGACCTTCAGACTCACTGCCAGCCTGACCAACAGTGGTATGTTTGTGCCCCCTGCCCTGTACTGCACCCCCTATGCTGCATCCTTCCCCCTGCCCTGTGTCCCCTATGCTGCACTATGTGTGCCCCCTGCCCTGTACTGTACCCCCTATGCTGTATTCTGCCCCCTGCCCTGTACTGTACCCCCTATGCTGCACTATGTGTGCCCCCTGCCCTGTACTGTGTCCCCTATGCTGTATTCTGCCCCCTGCCCTGTACTGTGTCCCCTATGCTGCACTATGTGTGCCCCCTGCCCTATACTGTACCCCCTATGCTGCATTGTGCCCTCTATGCTGCCCTGTACCCCATGCTGTATTTTTCCCCCTGCCCTGAACTGTGCCCCCATGCCACACAGTGTGTGCCTCCTATCCTGTACTGTACTCCTTGCCCTGTACTGTGCCCCGTATGCTGCCATGTGCCCCATATGCTGTACTGTGCGTCCCCTCCCGGCCTGTACTGTGTGCCCATGCACTGTACTGTACCCCCTATGCTGTATCTTGCCCCATGCTTTGTACTGTGCCCCCCATGCTGCACAGTGTGTGCCTCCTATCCTGTACTGTACTCCTTGCCCTGTACTGTGCCCTGTATGCTGCCATGTGCCCCATATGCTGTACTGTGCGTCCCCTCCCGGCCTGTACTGTGTGCCCCTGCACTGTACTGTACACCCTATGCTGTGTTTTGCCCCCTGCCCTGTACTGTGCCCCCATTCTGCACTGTGTGCCCCCTGACCTGTACTGTACCCCCTGTGCTGTATTTTTCCCCCTGTCCTGTACTGTGTCCCCCATGCTACACAGTGTGTGCCTCTTGCCCTGTACTGTACGCCCTATAATGCACTGTGCCCACTATGCTGTTTTGTGCCCCTGCCTTGTACTGTGCCCCCCATGCTGCACTGTGTGTGCCCCCTGCCCTGTGAACTCTCCCTTACATATGCACATATAGGATGCCAGGATCGTCATGAAGAGGGGGCACCATACAAAATTTTGCTGTGGGGCCCAGTCAGTTCTAGCTACGCCCCTGATGCCTGCCATGGGTTGTACATAAACTAATAACAGGAAAAACAAAAAAAAAATATTTTACAGGAGGGTCGACTACAGACACTCTAGAACAATTTTTTAGGAGGGTCAACTTTGGACACTCCAAAACAAATTTTTGGGAGGCTCACCTACAGACATTTGACTGCAATCTCAGTCTGGCCAAGGCATTGGTGGTGTCACTGCCATGCTGTGTCAGGCAAAATTTTTGGGTGCTTCACCTGCCACCTGAGTCTAACTTGGTCACTATGGGTTCACCGCCATGCCGTGTCAGGCTACATTTTGGGTGGTTCACCTGCTACCTCAATCTAACTCAGTCACTTGTTGGTGTCACTATGCTGTCACCATGCTGTGTCAGGTGTATGCCTGCGTCGTGGGGCGGGGGATAGCACAGCAGTGCCAGCATGGGCAGTGGTGTCACCCGTAGGCGGTGATGGACCTTCGTTGCACCTAGTTGGGTGCTTTCCTAACATGTGCCAGCACATGTGCCTTGCCCATCTTGGTCTGGGTCAGCACCCACAATTGCCTTGAGGGTCACCACCAGGCTGTTGCCCAGAATTTGGCATAATGGTACGATTAGGCAGCCTCAGAGGCATCCATGCATGCTGCCCCTGCTGTTTCCTGTCCATTTCCGTGGTGTTTCCATCATTTTCTGAGGTTTCGAGGTTGTCACGCAACCTTCCCTGTGCAGAGCTTTGGTCCCCTGCAAAATATGCTCGAGTCTCCTATTGACTTCAATGGGGTTCGTTATTCGAAACGAGCACCCGAGCATCGGGAAAAATTCGACTCGAATAACGAGCACCCGAGCATTTTAGTGCTCGCTCATCTCTAGTTTTAACCCATTTTTTTCTATCATATATGTATTGCTTATATTATTTCACCTACTGTTTCCCCCTCCCCCTATTTTCCTACCCTTACCTTTCTCACTGTACTCCTCCTCCCTACCACTTTCCTCCCACCCTCCCCTTTTTTCCCTATTAGTTTGAAATGGAGACAGACATTTTTTCTCATGTCAAGTTTGGAATTGTATCTCGATGTATCTGTGTATGTTGTAATAACTCTTGCTTTGGAAAATACAATAAAAAGAGATTTGTTAAAAAAAAGAAAGCATCTTGACTAGAGATGAGCGAGCATGCTCGTCCGAGCTTGGTGTTCGTTCGAGTATTACGGTACTCGTAAGTGCTCGCTGCTCGGACGAGTATCTCGCCATGCTCGAGGAAATGGCATCTTCTGCATTTTGAATTTTTGGCGGCTATAAACTCAGCCAATCACAAGCCAGGAGACTCTGCGGTACACCCAGCATCACGTGGGGCCCTTACATGTCGATAGCAGGTGTTGGCTGGCCTGATCAGGTGACCCTGGAATATACTAGTGACTGCCGCGGTGCTCGGCTCAGATGCTGTCTGGATGTGGTTAGGGATAGATGTGCTGCATTTCAGGGAGAGTGTTAGGGCCTGGGTTTAGTTCTCTGTTAGGCAGCAGTGATATTAAAAGAACCCAACAGCCCTTCTAAGGGCTACAAGACAATATTTTTTGTCTCCTGGCTGGGCTGGCCTGGCTGCAGCTGCTGGTTGTATCTGGCTGGTGAAGGAAAAAAGGGGGGGACCCCACACCATTTTTTTTACAAAAATAATTAAATAATTTTAAAAAAATGGCGTGGGGTCCCCCCGTTTTCCTTCACCAGCCAGATACAACCAGCAGCTGCAGCCTGGCACTACCAGGGTGGGAAGGGACACGGTTATTGGCCCTTCCCAGCCTAATGGTACCAGCCTGCAGCCGCCCCAGAGCGAGACCCTCAATTTAGAAGGTCCGGTCCTGCGGGTACACGGCTTTTCCCGGCACCCCTGGTGGCGGTTGGTGCCGAGGTAATAGATGTTGGGGTTAGTGCTGGCCTGCCATACCGCCAAGCACTAAGCCCAGTATTAGTAATCAGGGCCGTCTGTAGATAGCCGTAATTACTAAAACTGTAGTATTGTAAAAAAAAAACATACACACACACCAGTATAAAACATTTTATTGAAATAAACACTCCCCCAGACCCCTGTTTGACCATTTTATTAAAAAAAAAAAAAAAAAAAAAAAGCTGGTCCGTCTTGTGCCCCCATCAGACCTCAGATCAGCGTCTTGTGCCCCCATCAGACCTCAGATCAACACAATGTGCCCCCATGTGCCCCAATCAGACCTCAGAACAGCCCACTATGCCCCATCAGACCTCAGAACAGCCCACTATGCCCCCATCAGACCTCAGAACAGCCCACTATGCCCCCATCAGACCTCAGAACAGCCCAATGTGCCTCCATCAGACCTCATATCAGCCCACTGTTCCCCCCATTAGACCTCAGATCAGCCCATCGTGTCCCCCTCAGACCTCAGATTAGCCCAGAGTGCCCCCTCAGACCTCAGATCAGCCCAGAGTGCCCCCTCATACCTCAGATCAGCCCAGAGTGCCCCCCTCAGACCTCAGATCAGCCCAGAGTGCCCCCTCAGACCTCAGATCAGCCCAGAGTGCCCCCCTCAGACCTCAGATCAGCCCAGAGTGCCCCATGAGACCTCAGATCAGCCCAGAGTGCCCCCCCTCAGACCTCAGATCAGCCCAGAGAGCCCCCCTCAGACCTCAGATCAGCCCAGAGTGCCCCCCTCAGACCTCAGATCAGCCTAGAGTGCCCCATGAGACCTGAGATTAGCCCAGAGTGCCCTCCTCAGACCTCAGATCAGCCCAGAGTGCCCCCTCAGACCTCAGATCAGCCCAGAGTGCCCCATGAGACCTCAGATCAGCCCAGAGTGCCCCCATCAGACCTCAGATCAGCCCAGAGTGCCCCCCTCAGACCTCAGATCAGCCCAGAGTGCCCCCTTCAGACCTCAGATCAGCCCAAAATGCCCCCCTCAGACCTCAGATCAGCCCAGAGTGCCCCATCAGACCTCAGATCAGCCCAGAGTGCCCCCCTCAGACCTCAGATCAGCTCAGAGTGCCCTCCTCAGACCTCAGATCAGCCCAGAGTGCCCCCTCAGACCTCAGATCAGCCCAGAGTGCCCCATGAGACCTCAGATCAGCCCAGAGTGCCCCCATCAGACCTCAGATCAGCCCAGAGTGCCCCCCTCAGACCTCAGATCAGCCCAGAGTGCCCCCATCAGACCTCAGATCAGCCCAAAATGCCCCCCTCAGACCTCAGATCAGCCCAGAATGTCCCCATCAGACCTCAGATCAGCCCACCCAGCCACTTTAAAAAAGCATACTTACCTGTTCTGGTCGCCGCTGTCCTCAGGCTCCCCGCTCCACTGTCTTCCCTGCCGGCGCGCACTATGATCTGACGCTGCGTCAGGTCATAGTGCGCGACTGCAGGGAAGACAGTGGAGCGTGGAACCTGAGGACAGCGGCGGCCAGAACAGGTAAGTATGCTTTTTTAAAGGGGGGCCCGGGCGGCACGGATATTCACGAGTCCGCGCTGGCTCGTGATGCCGTGCCGAGCCGAAGCGGGCAATATTCGAGCGAATCCCGAATATTGCTGCTTCGGCTCGCTCATCACTAAATAACATACGTAATTTGCTCTAACTTATCCACCTATATACAAACCACAATCCGTATTT
>ONZH01012841.1:0-41007 GCA_900303285.1 Rhinella marina
GGACAGGAGAAGTGGTACTGTGCAGTGTATATATATACAGAATAAGAGCAGATACTGAGGATTACACCCAGTATACAGGACAGGAGAAGTGGTACTGTGCAGTGTATATATATACAGAATAAGAGCAGATACTGAGGATTACACCCAGTATACAGGACAGGAGAAGTGGTACTGTGCAGTGTATATATATATACAGAATAAGAGCAGATACTGAGGATTACACCCAGTATACAGGACAGGAGAAGTGGTACTGTGCAGTGTATATATATACAGAATAAGAGCAGATACTGAGGATTACACCCAGTATACAGGACAGGAGAAGTGGTACTGTGCAGTGTATATATATATACAGAATAAGAGCAGATACTGAGGATTACACCCAGTATACAGGACAGGAGAAGTGGTACTGTGCAGTGTATATATATATATACAGAATAAGAGCAGATACTGAGGATTACACCCAGTATACAGGACAGGAGAAGTGGTACTGTGCAGTGTATATATATATATATACAGAATAAGAGCAGATACTGAGGATTACACCCAGTATACAGGACAGGAGAAGTGGTACTGTGCAGTGTATATATATACAGAATAAGAGCAGATACTGAGGATTACACCCAGTATACAGGACAGGAGAAGTGGTACTGTGCAGTGTATATATATATACAGAATAAGAGCAGATACTGAGGATTACACCCAGTATACAGGACAGGAGAAGTGGTACTGTGCAGTGTATATATATATACAGAATAAGAGCAGATACTGAGGATTACACCCAGTATACAGGACAGGAGAAGTGGTACTGTGCAGTGTATATATATATATATACAGAATAAGAGCAGATACTGAGGATTACACCCAGTATACAGGACAGGAGAAGTGGTACTGTGCAGTGTATATATATATACAGAATAAGAGCAGATACTGAGGATTACACCCAGTATACAGGACAGGAGAAGTGGTACTGTGCAGTGTATATATATATACAGAATAAGAGCAGATACTGAGGATTACACCCAGTATACAGGACAGGAGAAGTGGTACTGTGCAGTGTATATATACAGAATAAGAGCAGATACTGAGGATTACACCCAGTATACAGGACAGGAGAAGTGGTACTGTGCAGTGTATATATATATTATACAGAATAAGAGCA
Source organism: Rhinella marina (assembly GCA_900303285.1). NCBI lineage: Eukaryota > Metazoa > Chordata > Amphibia > Anura > Bufonidae > Rhinella > Rhinella marina. Next base: position 1,160 of record ONZH01012841.1, read on the forward strand.
GATACTGAGGATTACACCCAGTATACAGGACAGGAGAAGTGGTACTGTGCAGTGTATATATATACAGAATAAGAGCAGATACTGAGGATTACACCCAGTATACAGGACAGGAGAAGTGGTACTGTGCAGTGTATATATATATACAGAATAAGAGCAGATACTGAGGATTACACCCAGTATACAGGACAGGAGAAGTGGTACTGTGCAGTGTGTATATATATATACAGAATAAGAGCAGATACTGAGGATTACACCCAGTATACAGGACAGGAGAAGTGGTACTGTGCAGTGTATATATATACAGAATAAGAGCAGATACTGAGGATTACACCCAGTATACAGGACAGGAGAAGTGGTACTGTGCAGTGTATATATATATACAGAATAAGAGCAGATACTGAGGATTACACCCAGTATACAGGACAGGGAGAAGTGGTACTGTGCAGTGTATATATATACAGAATAAGAGCAGATACTGAGGATTACACCCAGTATACAGGACAGGAGAAGTGGTACTGTGGCAGTGTATATATATATACAGAATAAGAGCAGATACTGAGGATTACACCCAGTATACAGGACAGGAGAAGTGGTACTGTGCAGTGTATATATATATATAGACATAAGAGCAGATACTGAGGATTACACCCCAGTATACAGGACAGGAGAAGTGGTACTGTGCAGTGTATATATATATACAGAATAAGAGCAGATACTGAGGATTACACCCAGTATACAGGACAGGAGAAGTGGTACTGTGCAGTGTATATATATATACAGAATAAGAGCAGATACTGAGGATTACACCCAGTATACAGGACAGGAGAAGTGGTACTGTGCAGTGTATATATATATAGAAATATAGATATAATATAATTACAGTATATACAGAAGTAATGTTATATATATATATATATATACAGAATAAGAGCAGATACTGAGGATTACACCCAGTATACAGGACAGGAGAAGTGGTACTGTGCAGTGTATATATATATATACAGAATAAGAGCAGATACTGAGGATTACACCCAGTATACAGGACAGGAGAAGTGGTACTGTGCAGTGTATATATATATATATATATATATTATATATATATATATATATATATAGATATAACAGAATAAGAGCAGATACTGAGGATTACACCCAGTATACAGGACAGGAGAAGTGGTACTGTGCAGTGTATATATATACAGAATAAGAGCAGATACTGAGGATTACACCCAGTATACAGGACAGGAGAAGTGGTACTGTGCAGTGTATATATATACAGAATAAGAGCAGATACTGAGGATTACACCCAGTATACAGGACAGGAGAAGTGGTACTGTGCAGTGTATATATATATACAGAATAAGAGCAGATACTGAGGATTACACCCAGTATACAGGACAGGAGAAGTGGTACTGTGCAGTGTATATATATATACAGAATAAGAGCAGATACTGAGGATTACACCCAGTATACAGGACAGGAGAAGTGGTACTGTGCAGTGTATATATATATATATATATACAGAAATAAGAGCAGATACTGAGGATTACACCCAGTATACAGGACAGGAGAAGTGGTACTGTGCAGTGTATATATATACAGAATAAGAGCAGATACTGAGGATTACACCCAGTATACAGGACAGGAGAAGTGGTACTGTGCAGTGTATATATATACAGAATAAGAGCAGATACTGAGGATTACACCCAGTATACAGGACAGGAGAAGTGGTACTGTGCAGTGTATATATATATACAGAATAAGAGCAGATACTGAGGATTACACCCAGTATACAGGACAGGAGAAGTGGTACTGTGCAGTGTATATATATACAGAATAAGAGCAGATACTGAGGATTACACCCAGTATACAGGACAGGAGAAGTGGTACTGTGCAGTGTATATATATATATATATACAGAATAAGAGCAGATACTGAGGATTACACCCAGTATACAGGACAGGAGAAGTGGTACTGTGCAGTGTATATATATATATACAGAATAAGAGCAGATACTGAGGATTACACCCAGTATACAGGACAGGAGAAGTGGTACTGTGCAGTGTATATATATATACAGAATAAGAGCAGATACTGAGGATTACACCCAGTATACAGGACAGGAGAAGTGGTGTGCACAGAGGTGTGCAGTGTATATATATACAGAATGGCACTGAGCATATACTACAGAGGTACACTGTGCAGTATATATATATACAGAGGTGGCACTGTGCATGTATATATATATATATATATATACAGAGGTAGCACTGTGCAGTGTATATATATACACAGAGACAGTATATACAGGACAGAGTGACTGTGCAGTGTATATATACAGAGGTGGCACTGTGCAGTGTATATATATACAGAATAAGAGCAGATACTACTGAGGATTACACCCAGTATACAGGACAGGAGAAGTGGTACTGTGCAGTGTATATATATACAGAATAAGAGCAGATACTGAGGATTACACCCAGTATACAGGACAGGAGAAGTGGTACTGTGCAGTGTATATATATATACAGAATAAGAGCAGATACTGAGGATTACACCCAGTATACAGGACAGGAGAAGTGGTACTGTGCAGTGTATATATATACAGAATAAGAGCAGATACTGAGGATTACACCCAGTATACAGGACAGGAGAAAGTGGTACTGTGCAGTGTATATATATATACAGAATAAGAGCAGATACTGAGGATTACACCCAGTAATACAGGACAGGAGAAGTGGTACTGTGCAGTGTATATATATATACAGAATAAGAGCAGATACTGAGGATTACACCCAGTATACAGGACAGGAGAAGTGGTACTGTGCAGTGTATATATATACAGAATAAGAGCAGATACTGAGGATTACACCCAGTATACAGGACAGGAGAAGTGGTACTGTGCAGTGTATATATATATACAGACTGTGCAGTTATATACAGAGGTACTGGCATTATATATATATACATTGGCACTGTGCAGTGTATATATATATCAGAGGTGGCACTGTGCCACAGAGGTGTGCAGTATAATATATACAGAGGTGGCACTGTGCAGTGTATATATATATACAGAGTGGCACTTGTGCAGTGTATATATATATACAGAGGTGGCACTGTGCAGTGTATATATATAATAATACAAAGGTGGCTGTGCAGTGTATATATATAGAGGGGCACTGTGCAGTGTATGAGGTGGCACTGTGCAGTGTATATATATATACAGAGGTCATGGCAGTGTATTATATATATATACAGAGTGGCACTGTGCAGTGTATATATATCAGAGGTGGCACTGTGCAGTGTATATATATTATACATGGCACCAGTGTAGAGGTGCACTGTGCATTATATATATACAGAGGTGCCTTTGGTACAGAGGTGTGCAGTACTGTTTTTCCCTTCCCCTGTGGTTCGCTTGTTCCTTCTGTCTGTAGGGTGTATTTTGTCAGTCGCCCGCATGCTGGGGGTGTTGCTCGCTCTGGTCACCTGCAGCCCTGGCTCTCGGGGGTGTGATTGGCATTTCGGGCATGTTTTTGGCTGTTGGTCATGAGGAATGAGTCGCTCAGCAGCTGGTCCGGGATCACATTCTCGGAGATGTTCCCAAATTGTTTTTGGTATCCTCACAGCCATTGAGAATTTGCGCAATTCCTGCCCGCGAAGTCACATGACGCAATAAGCGCCCGCTAATCGTCGTGTGACATTGCTCTGTGAATTAGTCACATGACGTTATCACCCCCATCGTCTCCTTAAAGGGCCTTCATTAAAATCTAATTACTGTAATGTTTGTACTGCTCGCCATTGTCAATATCTCTGCTTGCTGTCAGTTACTGAACACATTCTCGCCTGCGCTGGTACATTGTAGCAAACAGTCAGCATGGGAGAGCTGTGAATAGGTCAGGATCTCTGCAATTGGATCCAATTGTAACAAACCCCCTGCTGTGATTAGTTCCTGTGCATTGAAAGCAAGCAGAGATCCTGAAATTGGCGAGGAGCTGAAGCCGTCAGTCAACATGGAGGCTTTAATTACAGGAAACCCTGAGTGATATGCAGGGAATGTTGGCGCCGCTTATCTCCGCGGGGACAATCAAGCATGGTGGATTTTACGGTGCCCCCTCCCAGTGAGTGATCTCAGTACACATCAGTATCACTCCCATCATCTCCCTACAGGTTAGCAGTTACTCGTGGCGACCAATCAGATTGTAGATCAGACAATGAGAGACAATGTATCAGGTGTTGCCATGGAGACAGGTTTAAATGTTGCCACCGTTATCCTCCGATGCCCACGTGGCCTGAATTGCGCCACTTTTGTATTTTATGAGGAACGTGTTGGTAACCTGATATCTGTGACTGTGTGTCCACCCCCTGATCGCCCTGGGACAATCACTTACCTCCGGGGAGGCTGAGGGGGCCACACGGTTTGCTGATCACGTCGTTCCCTTCCACCAATATCCTCTTGGTACATAACCGCCACAAGCCGAAGTGCGCCACCTCGCACGGCTCATCGTAATTTTCCACGTTGGGGCTCATGACGGCCCAGTGATCGCTCATCACGGCGACCAACATGAGGGACACCCCAATCAGGATGATGCAGAAGGTGATCCTGATCTTCAGGGCTTTCAGTTCCATCATGGTGGCGGCCGGGGGTCTTCTGCGGGGGGTCTCGTGAGTTTGTCCTGTCAGCTCCTCAGCTCTGCTATCTCTGCGGCTGAGATTGGAGAAGGGGCTGGGCCGGGCCCCGCAGCTGTCGGGATCTGTCAGGGCAGCAGAGGACGCTGGGAGGTGCTATTAATGCAGGAGCCTTGGGTTTTGTGAAGTTGCTCTGTAAACAATTACATTATCGCCCAACCGCTCCCCAAAGAAGATTGTTTGTGTTTTTACTTAAAAAAACATAAGAGGAAAACAAAAAAAGAAAAAAAAAAGGTTTAACATTTTTACATTATTTTGATTTTTGGTCCATTCTTAATGCCACGTGCCGGACGTCAGCAGGAATCCCATCATCCGCTGCAAGCGAAGAGACCAGCGCAGGGGGAAGTCATTCCATAAAATTTACAAAATTTTGGTGATTTAAAGAAAAATATTTGACTTGTTGATGAGCACAACATGAAGCTATGGTATCGGGCTACAGGAAACTATGGATGATGGGGGATGGATTGGGAGAGAGGGGTCTATGGGGGATGGATTGGAAGAGGAGTCTATGGGGATGGATTGGGGATAGAAGAGTCTATGGGGATGGATTGGGATAAGAGGAGTCTATGGGGGATGGATGGGATAGAAGAGTCTATGGGGGATGGATTGGGATAGAGGAGTCTATGGGGATGGATTGGGATGAAGAGTCATGGGGGATGGATTGATAGAAGAGTCTATGGAGGATGATTGGGGATAGAAGAGTCTATGGGTGAATGGAAGAGGAGTCTTGGGAGATGGATTGGGATAGAAGAAGTCTATGGGTGAAGGATTGGGATAGAGGAGTCCTATGGGTCTATGGGGGATGGATTGGGATAGAGGAGTCTATGGGGGATGGATTGGGATTGATGGGGGAGGATTCGGGATGAGGAGGGATGGATTGGGATAGAGGAGTCTATGGGATGATGGGATTCTGGGATGGATTGAGAGGTCTATGGGATGGATTGGGATAGAGGAGTCTATGGGAGATGGATTGGGATAGAGGAGTCTATGGGAAATGGATTGGGATAGGGAGTCTTTGGGTGATGGATTGGATAGAGGAAGTCTATGGAGATGGAATTGGGGATATGAGAGATGGGTCTATGGGTATGGTGATGGGATTGATACGAGGAGTCTATGGGATTTGGGATTGGGGCATGGATTGGGAATAGAGGGTTGATGGGGAGATGGATTTGGAATAGAAGGGTCTATGGGGTAGAGGATGAGTGGATTGGATAGAGGAGTCTGGGGGATGGATTGGGATTAAAGGAGTCTATGGGAGAAGGATTGGGATAGAGGAGTCTATGGGGGATGGATTGGGATAGAGTCTATGGGAGAAGGATCATATGGGGATGGTTGGAATAGACAAGTCTATGTGATGGATTGGGATTCTATGGGGAATAGGATTGGGATGATGGGATAGAGGGGGTGATGGGATAAGATGTGGGTAGGAGGGATCTATGGGGGATGGATTGAGATAGAGGAGTGTATGGGTGAAGGATTGGGATAGAGGAGTCTATGGGATGATTGGGATAGAGGAGTTTGATGGATTGATAGGATCTATGGGGATATAGAGGAGAGTGGATATGAAGAGGGGAGATTGGGAATAAGGAGTTATGGGGAGAAGATTGATAGAGGAGTCTATGGGAGAAGGATTGATAGAGGAATCTATGGGGGATGGATTGGGATAGAGGACCTTTGTGGGATGGATTGGAATAGACGAGTCTATTCGTGATGGATTGGGATAGAGGAGTCATGGGGTGGATTGGGAAGAGGGTGTATTGGTGATGGATTGGGATAGAGGAGTCTATTGGGGGATGGATTGGGATAGAGAGTCTATGGGGGATGGTTGGGATAGAGGAGTCTATGGGGATGGATTGGGATAGAGGTCTTGGAAGGATGGGATAGAAGAGTCTATGGAAATGGATTGGGATTGGGATTGGATATGATGGATTGTTTATGTGCTAATGGATTGGGATAGAGGAGTCTATGGGTATGGATTGGGATAGAGGAGTCTATGGGTGGATTGGGAAGAGGAGTCTATGGGGAGATGGATTGGGAGATGATTGGGATAGAGGGTCTATGGGGATGGATTGGATAGAGGAGTCTATGGGATGATTGGGATAGAGAGTCTATGGGTGGATTGGGATAGAGGAAGTATATGGGGATGGATTGGATAGAGGAGTATATGGCGGTGGACTGGGATAGAGGAGTCTATGGGGGATGGAATTTGGATAGAGGAGTCTATTGGAATTGGGATAGAGGAGGGAGGAGGGATAGAGAGGAACGTCTATGGGGGATGGGATATGAGGATATGAGGATAGGAAGGATATGGAGGAATATGGGGAATGGATTGGGATAGAGGAGTGTATGGGGTGATGGATTGGGATAAGAGGAGTCTATGGTGATGGATTGGGATAGAGGAGTTATGGGGATAGATTGGGATAGAGGAGTCCCTAAGAAGTTAATAGAGGAGTCTATTGGGAATGATTGGGATAAGAGGAGTGTATGGGAGATGGATTGGATAGAGGAGTCTATGGGAATGGATGGGATCGAGGAGTGTATGGGTGTGGGATTGGGTGAGGAGTCTATGGGGATAGATTGGGATATGAAGGAGTGTATGGGTGATGGATTGGGATAGAGAGTCTATGGGGATAGGATGGGATAGGGAGTGTATGGGTGAAGGATTGGGATAGAGGAGTTTATGGGGGATGGATTGGGATATGGATGGGAGGAGGATAGGGAGGATGAGGAATGGATTGGGATAGAGGAGTGTATGGGTGATGATTGGATAGAGGAGTCTATGGGTGATGGATTTGGGAAGATGAGTCTTGGGATAGATTGGGATGAGGAGCTTGGAGATGGATTGGGATAGAGAGTCTATGGGGGATGGATTGAGGATAGAGAAGTGTAGGGTATGGAAGTGGATTGGGATAGAGGAGTCTTGGGAGATGGTTTGGGATAGAGGAGTCTATGAGTGTGGATTGGATGAGGGTCTATGGGGATGATTGGGATCGAGGAGTCTATGGGAATGGATTGGGATAGAGGAGTCTATGGGGAATGGATTGGGATAGAGGAGTCTATGGGGATAGCTTGGAATAAGGAGTCTATGGGTATGGATTGGGAATAGAGGATCTAATGGGTGTAATGGATTGGGAATAGAGGGGGATGGATTGGGATAGAGGAGTCTATGGGGATGGATTGGAATGACGAGTCTATTTGTGATAGATTGGATAGAGGAGTGTATGGTGATGCTGGGATAAGAGATCTATGGAGAGGATGGATAGAGAGTCTAATGAGTGTGGTGGATCGAGAGTGTATGGTGATGGTTGGATAGAGGAGATAGAGGTTTGAGGAATGGATTGGGATAGAGGAGTGTAGGTGATGGATTGGATGAGTCTATGGGGATAGATTGGATAGAGGAGTGTATGGGTGATGGATTGGGATGAGAAAGTCTATGGGGATGATTTGATAGAGAGTGTATGGGGAAGATTGGGATAGAGGAGTCTATGGGGGATAGGATTGGGATAAGAGGAATCTATGGGGGATGATTGTGATAGAGGAGTCTATGGGAAGATTGGGATATAAGGAGTCTATGGGGAAGGATGGATAGAGGGTCTATGGGGGATGGATGGGATAAAGGAGTCTATGGGAGAGGATTGGGATAGAGAATTAGGGGAGGATTGGGAATAGAGGAGTCTAGTGGGATGGATTGAATAACGAGTCTATTCGTGATGGATTGGATAGAGGAATCTAGGGGGGTGGATTGGGATAGGAGTTTGGGTGATGGATTGATAGAGGTGTCTATGGGGATGGATTGGGAAGAGGAGTCTATGGGTGAAGGATTGGGATAGAGGAGTCTATGGAAATGGATTGGGAAGAGGGTCTATGGGTGAAGGATTGGGATAGAGGAGTCTAAGGGAATGGATTGGATAGAGGAGTGTATGGTGAATGGATTGGATAGGGAGTCTATGGGAAGTTGGGATAGAGGAGTCTATGGGATGATGGGATAGAGGATCATGGGGGATGGATTGGGATAGAGGAGTCTTGGGGGATGGATTGGGAATAGAGGAAGTGTATGGGTGATGGATTGGGATAGAGGAGTCTATGGGAGATGATTGGGATAGAGGAGTCTTGGGGAGGATTTGGATAAAGAGGAGTCTTGGGAGATGGTTGATAGAGGATCTATGGGAAGATTGGGATAGAGAGTCTATGGTGATGATTGGAATAGAGAGTCTATGGTAATGATTGGGATAGAGGGTATAGTGCGCGTATGGATTGGGATAGAGGAGTTTGGCGATGGATTTGGAATAGAGAGTCTATTTGTGACGGATTGGGAATGGGTGAGTTATGGGTAATGATTGGATAGAGGAGTCTATGGTGGATGGATTGGGATAGAGGAGTGTATGGGTGTGGTGGGATAGAGGAGTGTATGGGTGATGGATTGGGATAGAGGGTCTATGGTGATGGATTGGGAAATAGGAGTCTAGGGGATAGATTGGGATAGAGATCTATGGGGGAATTGGGATGAAGAGACTATGGGGGATGGATTGGGATAGAGGAGTCTATGGGATGGATTGGGATAGAAGAGTCTAAATGGGGATATGGGGGATGGATTGGGATAGAGGAGTCTATGGGTGAATTGGGATTGGGATGGAGATAGAGGAGTGTATGGGTGATGGATTGGGATAGAGGAGTCTATGGGATGATTGGGATAGAGGAGTCTATGGGATAGATGGGATTGGGATATTGGGATAGAGGTCTATGGGGATGGATTGGGATAGAGGAGTGATGGGTGATGGATTGGGATAGAGGAGTCTATGGGAGATGGATTGGGATAGAGGAGTCTATGAGTGATGGATTGGGATCGAGGAGTCTATGGGGAATGGATTGGGATCGAGGAGTCTATGGGAGATGGATTGGGATAGGGAGTCTATGGGGAATGGATGGATAAAGAGTCTATGGGGATGGATTGGGATAGAGGAGTCTATGGGGGATGGATTGGGATAGAGGATTGTATGGGTGATGGATTGGGATAGTAGGGGGATGGGATTGGGATCTATGGGGATGGATTGGGATAGAAGAGTCTATGGGGGATGGATTGGGATAGAGGAGTCTATGGGGGATGGATTGGAATAGAGGAGTCTATGGGGGATGGATTGGGATAGAGGAGTCTATGGGGGATGGATTGGGATAGAGGAGTCTATGGGGATGGATTGGGATAGAGGAGTCTATGGGGGATGGATTGGGATAGAGGAGTCTATGGGGGATGGATTGGGATAGAGGAGTGTATGGGTGAAAGAGTCTATGGGGATTTGGGATAGAGGAGTCTATGGTGTGGATGGAATAAGAGTCTATGGGGATGGATTGGGATAGAGGAGTTATGGGGAATGGGGATAGATGGATTGGCATAGAGGAGTTTTATGGGAGATGGATTGGGATAGAGGAGTCTATGGGTGATGATTGGGATGTAGAAGTCTATGGGGATAGAGCTGTAATTGGGATAGAGGAGTTATGGGGGATGGATTGGATAGAGGAGTCTATGGGGGATGGATTGGGATAGAGGAGTCTATGGGGATGGATTTGGGATAGAGGATCTATGGGGGATGATTGGGATAGAGGAGTCTATGGGGGATTTGGGATAGAGGATGGGGGATGGATTGGGATGAGGAGTTATGGGGATGGATTGGGATAGAGGAGTCTATGGGTGATTGGGAATCTATGGGGATGGATTGGATAGAGGAGTCTATGGAGAGGTTGGGATAGAGGAGTCTATGGGAGATGGATTTGGGATAGAGGAGTCTATGGTGATGGATTGGGATAGAGGAGAGGAGTTTATGGGGGATGGAAGGGATAGAGGAGTCTATGGGGGATGGATTGGGATAGGGAGTCTATGGGGGATGGATTGGGATATTGGGAGGAGTCTATGGGGATGGATTGGGATGAGGAGTCCTATGGGAGATGGAGGGATGGATTGGGAGAGGAGTCTATGGGGATGGATTGGGATAGAGGAGTCTATGGGGGATGGATTTGGGGATAGAGAGTCTATGGGATGGATGGATAGAGAGTTATGGGATGGATGGGATAGAGGAGTCTATGGGGGATGGATTGGGATAGAGGAGTCTATGGGATGGAGTCTATGAGGATGGAGGAGTCTATGGGGATGGATTGGGATAGAGGAGTCTATTGGGGATCTATGATGGATGGGAATAGGGAGAGGAGTCTATGTAGAAGTTGGGATGGATTGGGAGTCTTGAGATAGAGGAGTCTGGGGATGGATTGATAAAGGAGTGGATGTTGGGTGATGGATTGGGATAGAGGAGTCTATGGGGGATGGATTGGGATAGAGGAGTCTATGGGGGATGGATTGGGATAGAGGAGTCTTTGGGGGATGGATTGGGATAGAGGAGTCTATGGGTTGGTGGATTGGGATAGAGGAGTCTATGGGGGATGGATTGGATTATTTTTAGATCATCATGAATGTTGGGCTCCTATATTGGGTCATGGAGATGTATGATGAGTGGTGGGCTCCTCGATCATGGGGATGTGTGGTAAGTAATGGACACCGGTGTGTCAGCTGTCTTCTTTGGGGTGGGGGCTTTGTCTTTCTCCAGACCCCCCACAGGACCCTGCACCTGTTGTGTGACCAGCTGTGTCCATCTTGCCTTTCTTGTCTCTGAGCTGCTGGTTCAGGAATCCTTGTCTGAAGTCCTAGAGACTTGAAGAAGCCAAATTTCTTGTGGTTTCCTGAGATAGTGGCCCCGGAACGAAGAGCCCGTGTGCACTGAGCGACCATGTGCGGAATAATATGTCCTCCCCCCCACTTCTTGTAGACGTGGATCTATGAATCATCGGATCTCTGTGGGCAGATGTCCTGGGTCACCGGGTATAAAATGTCACCTACCACATAGCTGGAGGTATACGGTGACACCTCCGCCACTACAGCTATAGCCCAGCCCCCGCCCTGTGCCTCCTGGAGACACTGACCCAGGTCAGAATTATACCGGAGAGATCGGGGGGCTGTTATATTACAGGATACAGGGTCCTGCCTGCTGATGTGTGTATTAGGAGGTTCTGCAGCAGCTGATGGTGTGTATTAGGAGGTTCTGCAGCAGCTGAGGTGTATTAGGAGGTTCTGCAGCAGCTGAGGTGCTGCTTAGGAGGTTCTGCAGCGGCTGAGGTTGTATTAGGAGGTTCTGCAGCAGCGGCTGAAGCATGACTGCACAGCTAGCAGCTAGGTGTGTACTGAGTTCAGCACAGGTGTATTAGGATGCAGCTCCTAGATACACAGCTCACACAGAGGATTAGATACACAGCTCAGCAGACAGTATCACAGCAGGATAGGATTAGATACACAGACTCAGCAGACAGTATCACACAGGTATAGGATTTAGATACACAGCTTCAGCAGACAGTATCACACAGGATAGGATTAGATTACACAGCTCAGCAGACAGTATCACACAGGATAGGAGGATTAGATACACAGCTCAGCAGACAGTATCACACAGGATAGGATTAGATACACAGCTCAGCAGACAGTAATCACAACAGGATAGGATTAGATACACAGCAGACAGTATCAACACAGGATAGGATTTAGATACACAGCTGAGCACACAGTATCACACAGGATAGGATTAGATACACAGCTCAGCAGACAGTATCACACAGGATAGGATTAGATACACAGCTCAGCAGACAGTATCACCAGGATAGGATAGGATTAGATACACACAGTCTCAGCAGACAGTATCACACAGGATAGGATTAGATACAGCTCAGCAATCACAGTATCACACAGGATAGATAACACAGCTAGGATAGATTAACACAGCTCAGCAGACAGTAATCACACAGGATAGGATTAGATACACAGCTCAGCAGTCAGACAGTATCACACAGGATAGGATTAGATACACAGCTCAGGCAGACAGTATCACACAGGGATAGGATTAGATACACAAGCTCAGCAGACAGTATCACACAGGATAGATTAGGATTAGATAGGATTACACAGCTCAGCAGCAGACAGTATTAGATACACAGCAGGATATCACACAGGATAGGATAGATACACAGCTCAGCAGACAGTATCACACAGGATAGGATTAGATACACAGCTCAGCAGACAGTATCACACAGGATAGGATAGATACACAGCTCAGCAGACAGTATCACACAGGAATAGGATTAGATACACAGCTCAGCAGACAGTATCACACAGGATAGGATTTAGATACACAGCTCAGACAGACAGTATCACACAGGATAGGATTAGATACACAGCTCAGCAGACAGTATCACACAGGATAGGATTAGATACACAGCTCAGCAGACAGTATCACAAGGATAGGATTAGATACACACAGCTCAGCAGACAGTATCACACAGGATAGGATTAGATACACAGCTCAGCAGACAGTATACACACAGATATCACAGGATTAGATACACAGCTCAGCAGACAGTATCACACAGGATAGGATTAGATACACAGCAGCTCAGCAGACAGTATCACACAGGATAGGATTAGATACACAGCTCAGCAGACAGTATCACACAGGATAGGATTAGATACACAGCTCAGCAGACAGTATCACACAGGATAGGATTAGATTAGATACACACAGGATAGGATTAGATACACAGCTCAGCAGACAGTATCACACAGGATAGGATTAGATACACAGCTCAGCAGACAGTATCACACAGGATAGTAGATTAGATACACAGCTCAGCCATGACAGTATCACACAGGCATAGGTTAGGTACACAGCTCAGCAGACCAGTATCACACAGGATAGGATTGAGATACACAGCTCAGCAGACAGTATCACACAGGATTATGATTAGATACACAGCTCAGCAGGCAGTAGTCACACAGGGGTATGATTAGATACACAGGCTTCAGCAGACAGATCACACAGGATATAATTAGATACACAGCTCAGCAGGGCACATGTATCACACAGCGTATGGATTTAGATACCACAGCTCAGCACACAGTATCACACAAGATAGGATTAGATACACAGGCTCAGCAGACAGTAATCACACAGGATAGGATTAGATAACACAGCCTCAGCAGAAAGTATCACACAGGATAGGATTAGATACACAGCCTCAGCACACAGTATCAACACAGGAATAAGGATTAGATACACAGCTCCAGCAGACAGTATCACACAGGATAGGATTAGATATACAGCCTCAGCAGACAGTATCACACAGGATTAGATTAGATACACAGCTCAGCAGACAGTATCACACAGGATAGGATTAGATACACAGCTCAGCAGACAGTATCACACAGGATTAGGATTAGATACACAGCTCAGCAGACAGTATCACACAGGATAGGATTAGATACACAGCTCAGCAGACAGTATCACACAGGATAGGATTAGATACACAGCTCAGCAGACAGTATCACACAGGATAGGATTTAGATACACAGCTCAGCAGACAGTATCACACAGGATAGGATTAGATACACAGCTCAGCAGACAGTATCACACAGGATAGGATTAGATACACAGCTCAGCAGACAGTATCACACAGGATAGAATTAGATACACAGCTCAGCAGACAGTATCACACAGGATAGGATTAGATACACAGCTCAGCAGACAGTATCACACAGGATAGGATTAGATACACAGCTCAGCAGACAGTATCACACAGGATAGGATTAGATACACAGCTCAGCAGACAGTATCACACAGGATAGGATTAGATACACAGCTCAGCCATACAGTATCACACAGGATATGATTAGATACACAGCTCAGCAGGCAGTATCACCACAGGGTAGGATAGATACACAGCTCAGCAGACAGTATCACAACAGGATAGGATTAGATACACAGTTCCTCAGCAGGCAGTATCACCACAGGATAGGATTAGATACACAATGCTCAAGCAGGACAGTATCCACACAGGAGAGGATTAGATACACAGCTCAGCAGACAGTATCACACAGGATAGGGATTAGAATACACAAGCTCAGGCAGACAGTATCACGGCAGGGATAGGATTTAGATACACAGCTCAGCAGACAAGTATCAACAACAGGATAGGAATTAGATACACGGCGTCAGCAGGACAGTATCACACAGGATAGGATTAGATACACGGCTCATGCAAGGCAAGTATCACAGGATAGGATTAGATACACAAGCTCAGCAGACCAGTAGTCACACGAGGATAGGATTAGATACACAGCTAGCAGACAGTAATCACACAGGATAGGATCAGATTACACAGCTCAGCAGACAGCTCAGCAGACAGTATCACACAGCAGACAGTATCATAGGATTTAGATACACATCAGCAAACAGTATCAACAGGATAGGATTAGATACACAGCTCTCAGCAGACCAGTATCACACAGGATATGGATTAGATACACAGCTCAGCAGACAGTATCACACAGGATAGGGATTAGATACACAGCTCAGCAGACAGTATCAACACAGGATAGGATTCAGATACACAGCTCAGCAGACAGTATCACACAGGATAGGATTAGATACACAGCTCTCAGCAGACAGTATCACACAGGATAGGATTAGATACACAGCTCAGCAGACAGTATCAACACAGGATAGGATTAGATACACAGCTCAGAGAGACAGTATCACACAGGATAGGATTAGATACACAGCTCAGCAGACAGTATCACACAGGATAGGATTAGATACACAGCTCAGCAAGACAGTATCACACAGGATAGGATTAGATACACAGCTCAGCAGCAGACAGTATCACACAGGATAGGATTAGATACACAGCTCAGCAGACAGTATCACACAATGATAGGATTAGATACACAGCTCAGCAGACAGTATCACACAGGATAGGATTAGATACAACAGCTCAGCAGCACAGTATCACACAGGATAGGATTAGATACACAGCTCAGCAGCAGTATCACACAGGATAGGATTAGATACACAGCTCATTAGACAGTATCACACAGGATAGGATAGATTAGATACACACAGCTTCAGCAGACAGTATCACACAGGATAGGATTAGATACACAGCTCAGCAGACAGTATCACACATAGGATTGGATTAGATACACAGCTTAGCAGACAGTATCACACAGGATAGGATTAGATACAACAGCTCAGCAGACAGTATCACACAGGATTAGATACACAGATTAGATACACAGCTCAGCAGACAGTATCACACAGGATAGGATTAGATACACAGCTCATGCAGACAGTAATCACAGCAGGATATGGATTAAGATACACAGCTCAGCAGCACACAGTATCACACAGGATAGGATTAGATACACAGCTCAGCAGACAGTATCACACAGGATAGGATTAGATACACAGCTCAGCAGACAGTATCACACAGGATAGGATTAGATACACAGCTCAGCAGACAGTATCACATAGGATAGGATTAGATACACAGCTCAGCAGACAGTATCACACAGGATAGGATTAGATACACAGCTCAGCAGACAGTATCACACAGGACAGGATTAGATACACAGCTCAGCAGACAGTATCACACAGGATAGGATTAGATACACAGCTCAGCAGACAGTATCACACAGGATAGGATTAGATACACAGCTCAGCAGACAGTATCACACAGGATAGGATTAGATACACAGCTCAGCAGACAGTATCACACAGGAGAGGATTAGATACACAGCTCAGCAGACAGTATCACACAGGAGAGGATTAGATACACAGCTCAGCAGACAGTATCACACAGAGAGGATTAGATATACAGCTCAACAGAGTATCACATATGATTGGATTAGATACCCAGTAGATGGTATCACACACTGACGGCTTAGATACAGACCTTTGCAGATGTCAGTAAGTTTGTGCCCCCCTGACATAAATCACTATAGACCGGACACAGTTTTGGGAAATATTCCTTTAAAAACACAACATTTTAGGAAATTCCAGGATCACACGGACGTGGACACATATTGCTGTATTAACCCCTTGCCGCCCCCCTCCAGGCATCCTTATGTCCGGGGTGGGGGTGGGAGGTTTTCGGGCCTTTGTTACTGTAGGGTATTAATGGGAAGCACTTCTTCTCTGGAGGCATGGTGGACCCTCCGCCCCGATCCTCTGCACTGGAGGGAGATGTGGCCCCAAACCCTAGACCCCACCAGTCACCCTCCAGCCCATAACCCTGGGGGCCAAGAACAATTTGGGGTTCAGGCCCAATGTGGTCTGTTCTTAGCTTCTTGAAGGTTGGACTGAGTCATCTCCGTGGCGTCAGTTCTGGTCAGTGGGTCCACGTGTGATCACAATGGCGGTGGGGACTGGAGGATGGGGGGGTGTCTTAAGTATCTCTAGAACATCATGGTGGATTCTACTGGGGTCTCACAGTCAGTCTTGTGGTTTCCAGCTCAAACCCGACATAGTTTTTGGAAGTTCACAGTGTAGGACGTATCTACTAAGATTAAGGAGGCAACAGAGGTTACAAGGTGACGTAAGGGCCGGGGGTTCCTGAGTTTTATAAGCGAACGTTCTGGAGGACCAAACTCATCATCTTCAAATGTGGGCCTCCATCAGTGGAGAGGAGGCGTTGGGTGGTTGGTGATGATTACTGAGGACAACACTGAGGTATCTTCAAGTTCATACGTCTTGGTCCATTGGTCGAGGAATACTGATGAGGGCGAGACCCAAGGCTACCATAGAGTACGGAAGAGCCCTTAACGATGGCGGCTGAAGTGACAGGAGATGACGGTAAGGCATTTCCATCAAGACGAGGGTCTGTCCACGTGGACGGGTTGCAGAACCTGATATTCCTCCAAGAAATATTCAAGCCTTGATCTGCTTCGTTCCTCCAAGAAGACAACCAGGAGGTTGTGGACGGGAGGGATGACAGCGTAGACTTGTGGTCAGGTTCATACCGTCCTATCATCAATTTGTGACTGCTGGAGCCAGGAGGCTGCATGTAAAGCACCATATAAGTAGTGTGGTTCATCACGCTGGCCAAAAGCATTGATTTTAATGGATGGAATCATCCTTAAAGGTATGAACACTTTTGCAACAGATCTGCATTCAAAATTCAAAAAACGAGCATTCCCGTTATGTGCATACAGCTCCGATGCAAAGCTATGTGTCTCCACTTTTACTGACCACAAAAAAACAGAGTTGTTTCTATCTATCCTCTAAGGCCCCTTTCACACTTGAGGCGCGGGGCTCCGGCAGGCTGTTCCGATGGGTGAACAGCCCGCCGGTTCCGTGCTACCGCAAGTGCACGTGTGCGTCCGGAACTGTGCTCCAGCCCCTTTCACTGTATCCGGATCCGGCCGCAGCACGTTAACCCCGCTGAGAGGCGGCCGGAATGAAAATACAACATGTTGTATTTGGAGGGCAGCAAAGACTCTGCAATCTGACTACACAGGGTTTGTTTGTAGTCTGTAACCATGGAGACACAAAGCTCTGCACAGGAGCTGTGTACACCACAGTAAGCGATTGTTTGCAGAGTTGATGAATTTTTTTCATTCTAGATACACTGGTTAAAAAATATTCACACCTTTTTTGGAGATATTAACCCCTGCAACAGTTTCACCAATGAATAACAGTCACATTGTTCAAAACAGTCATATCCTAGAGGAATTTACAGCATGGCTGCTACAGAATACATCGAGGGGCGGGGCCACATATTGTGCGTGGTTGGGGCCAATTTCTTCCAAGACCAGAGACTGATCAAGTAATGACAGAAAACCTTCACCTCCATCTGACCGGACGCTTCAGAGAGTATTTTTGGGTTTCCTATTACAAATGGCTTGTTTTGGGGGACATAATAGAATTTCCACCCCGTCTTCTTCATCCTGGACCTTCCCTGTCTATATCACATCTGAAAACCCAAGTTCTTCTACTTATAGTTGGAATGGAAGGGTAAAACATCACACAATCCGTCACAGAACAGGTTGGGGTCATCGCCTACCCCATGGCGGTGCCAGTCTGTCACAGAACAGGTTGGGGTCATCGCCTACCCCATGGCGGTGCCAGTCTGTCACAGAACAGGTTGGGGTCATCGCATAGCCCATAGCGGTGCCAGTCTGTCACAGAACAGGTTGGGGTCATCGCGTAGCCCATGGAGGTGCCAGTCTGTCACAGAACAGGTTGGGGTCATCGCGTAGCCCATGGCGGTGCCAGTCTGTCACAGAACAGGTTGGGGTCATCGCGTAGCCCATGGCGGTTGCCAGTCTGTCACAGAACAGGTTGGGATCATCGCCTACCCCATGGCGGTGCCAGTCCATCACAGAACAGGTTGGGGTCATCGCCTACCCCATGGCGGTGCCAGTGCGTCACAGAACAGGTTGGGGTCATCGCTACCCATGGCGGTGCCAGGTCCATCACAGAACAGGTTGGGGTCATCGCCTATCCCATGGCGGTGCCAGTCCGCACAGAACAGGTTGGGGTCATCGCCTAGCCCATGGCGGTGCCAGTCCATCACAGAACAGGTTGGGGTCATCGCCTATCCCATGGCGGTGCCAGTGCGTCACAGAACAGGTTGGGGTCATCGCCTACCCCATGGCGGTGCCAGTCCATCACAGAACAGGTTGGGGTCATCGCCTATCCCATGGCGGTGCCAGTGCGTCACAGAACAGGTTGGGGTCATCGCGTAGCCCATGGCGGTGCCACTTTGTTTCTGCTATATACAGCAATTATACGGATCACTGTCTAGCCCAATCTTATCCTTCAAGACTCTCCATGGTTCTCCCACCATGGCCGACCCATCCTCGCCTCTCCAGGTTTTATATCCACCACGGCATTAGTCCTTGATCAAACTGGGGTGGTCCTTCGGTTTACCACGCTGATGTGAAGACCTTCCTTCAGCTCTTTTTGGAAGCAGTTATGTACCTGCATGAAGTTGGCCTCTTGATCCGGGTTAAAACTGGCAGCTGTGGTGATTTTCAGGGGTTCCCTGGACAGGGTGTACATGGATATTTCCCCCATGGGGATGGCACTGGCATATTTGATGGCAGCTGGCGAGACCTCCCGGGACGGAGAAGCCTCTGTTGACCTGGAGCTTGACCTGGAGCGTCTCCTCCGATACCTGTAGCTCGGCATTCTGGCGTAAGGGGAGGAGGAGGAGGTCTTGATGAAATCTCTCTTGGACTTGAACCTTATCTCCTTGTTCCGTTCTATGTAGATATTGACGGCCAGGACCCCGATAGTCTCCGCCACAATAAAGGACAGCGCCCCAAAGTAGAAGGACCAGCCGTAGTTGTACTGGTTCTTCTTGTCCTCGTCCTTCTTGTCACTGGGGTCTCCGGCATTGCTGGATATGTACACAATGATCCCGATGATATTGCTGAGACCTATGGGCAGAAAGAAGATGCCGATGAGATGGAATCACTGATCATAGAGAAGAGCTGCAGTTTAAAGCATGAGGGACTGACATAGAAACAGCTTCTGCAACTGGAGGCTGAGTTTTGTCTACCGTAGCCCCCAGCAGACAATGTAGATAATCTGGAGTCACTGATCAGAGCTTTACCCTTATGGAGCAGAGCTGCAGTATAAAGTATAGGGGGGAGGAAAGAGCAACAGCCTGAGCTTCTAATGAGACCAGAGATGAAGTTTAGAGTCGCTGAGGCTCCAGCAGAGAAGGTGGATGACCTGGAGTCACTGTCACCCCGAGTCCTTAGAGATGCAGTTTAAAGCATGGTGTGAATCAGAGCAGAAATTTGACCTTTTCTCTAAGACTGGAGCTGGCGTTCAGGCTGTCTATGTAGATGAGGCACAGTTACTGATTTAAATAAGAAAGAGCTGCAGTGTAAAGCATGGGGGATAAAGAGCCATTCACAGAAATGAGTGGCACCTGTAATAATTGAACTCACCGGCCGCCACGAACAGGATGCCAGCGCTGAGGATGATGTTATTCCGTCTGCTGTAGATGCGTCCTGCCCCGACGCACAGTCCTCCCAGTAACAGTAAGATGGTGCTGAGGATGGGGAAGACACTGGAGGCGCGGACGATACCTGCAGGGAAAGAGCGGGGGCAGAATTACAGGCCGGACTACAACTCCAACCGTCACTATATATGGGGGGAGGGTGGTCTGTGCTAGAACATTAGTAGGAAAAGGGGGTTCAGGAGCAGAGAGTGATGGTGCAGATGATGTAGAAAAGGGGGTTCAGGGCAGAGAGTGAATGTGCGGATGTAGAAAAGGGTTCATGGAGCAGAGAGTGAGGTGGGATGATGATGGTGCGGAGTAAAAGGGGGTTCAGGAGAGAGAGTGATGGTGGTGGATGTAGGAAAAGGGGGTTCAGGAAGCAGAGAGTGATGGTGCGCAGGATGATGTATGTAGAAAAGGGGAAGAGTGATCAGGAGCAGAGAGTGATGGTGCGGAGGAAAAGGGGTGTGAGGATGTAGGAAGGAGGAGGAGAGTGATCAGGAGCAGAGAGAAGTGATGGTGTGGATGTAGGGAAAAGGGGGTTCAGGGGTTCAGGAGCAGAGAGAGTGATGGTGCGTGGATGTAGGAAAAGGGGGTTCATGCAGAGGAGCAGAGAGTGATGGTGATGTGAAAAGGGCGTGGTGCGGGCAGGAGTGATATGTAGAAAAGAAAAAGGGGGTTCAGGAGCAAGAGAGTGATGGTGCGGATGTAGAAAAGGGGGTTCAGGGCAAGAGAGTGAATGGTGCAGGAGCAGGAGAGTGATGGTGTGGTGCAGGATGTAGGAAAAGGGGGTTCAGGAGCAGAGAGTGATGGTGGTTTCAGGGATGTGGTGTAGAAAGGGGGTTCAGGAGCAGAGAGTGATGTGTGTGGATGTAGGAAAAAAGGGGTGGGGGTTCAGGAGAAGAGATGATGATGAGGATGGATGATGGTGCGGATGTAGGAAAGGGGGTTCGGAGTAGGAGGAGCAGGAGCAGAGAGTGATGGTGTGGATGTAGGATAGAAAAGGGGGTTCAGGAGCAGAGAGAGAGTGATGGTGTGGCAAGGAAAGGGGTTCAGTATGGATGTAGGAAAAGGGGGTTGGTGCAGTAGAGGAGAGAGAGTGATGGTGTGGATGTAGGAAAAGGGGGTTCAGGAGCAGCAGAGAAGTGATGGGTGCGGATGTAGGAAAAGGGGGTTCAGGAGCAGAGAGTGATGGTGCGGATGTAGGAAAAAGGGGGTTCAGGAGCAGAGAGAGTGATGGTGTGGATGTAGGAAAAGGGGTTCAGGAGCAGAGAAGAGAGTGATGGTGCGGATGTAGGAAAAGGGGGTTCAGGAGAGCAGAGAGTGGATGGTGCGGATGTAGGAAAAGGGGGTTCAGGAGCAGAGAGTGATGGTGTGGGATGTAGGAAAAGGGGGTTCAGGAGCAGAGAGTGATGGTGGCGGATGATGGTGCGGATGAAAAGGGGGTTCAGGAGCAGAGAGTGATGGTGCGGATGTAGGAAAAGGGGGTTCAGGGAGGATGGTGTGGATGTAGGAGGCAGAGAGTGATGGTGTGGATGTAGGAAAAGGGGGTTCAGGAGAGAGAGTGATGGTGGCGGATGTAGGAAAAGGGGGTTCAGGAGAGAGAGATGTGGATGGTGCGGATGTAGGAAAAGGGGGTTCAGGAGAGCAGAGAGTGATGGTGTGGATGTAGGAAAAGGGGTTTCATGGGAGGAGTGATGGTGCAGGAGCAGAGAGTGATGGTGCGGATGTAGGAAAAGGGGGTTCAGGAGCAGAGAGTGATGGTGCGGATGTAGGAAAAGGGGGTTCAGGAGACAGAGAGTGATGGTGTGGATGTAGGAAAAGGGGGTTCAGGAGCAGAGAGTGATGGTGTGGATGTAGGAAAAGGGGGTTCAGGAGCAGAGAGTGATGGTGCGGATGTAGGAAAAGGGGGTGATTCAGGAGCAGGAGAAGATGAGTGATGGTGATGGATGTAGGGGGTAGGAGAAAGGGGGTTCAGGAGCGGAGAGGAAAAAGGGGTGGATGGTGTGCGGATGTAGGATGTAGGAGGAAAAGGGGGTTTCAGGAGAAGAGAGTGGATGGTGCGGAGTGATGGTGAGGAAAAGGGGTTCAGGAGCAGAGAGAGTGATGGTGCGGATGTAGTAGGAAAAAGGGGGTTCAGGAGAGAGAGAGAGTGATGGAGTGATGGATGTAGGAAAAGGGGGTTCAGGAGGAAGAGAGTGATGGTGCGGATGTAGGAAAAAGGGGGTTCAGGAGCAGAGAGTGATGGTTGTGGATGTAGGAAAAGGGGGTTCAGGAGAAGAGAGTGATGGTGTGGATGTAGGAAAGGGGGTTCAGGAGCAGAGAGTGATGGTGTTGCGGATGTAGGAAAAGGGGTTCAGGACAGAGCAGAGATGATGGTGCGGATGTAGGAAAAAGGGGTTCAGGAGGAGAGTGATGGTGCGGATGTAGAAAAGGGGGTTCAGGAGCAGAGAGTGATGTGCGGATGGAAAGGAAAGCAGGGGTTCAGGGAGGGCAGAGAGTGATGGTGTGGATGTAGGAAAAAGGGGGTTCAGGAGCAGAGAGTGATGGTGCGGATGTAGGAAAAGGGGGTTTCAGGAGCAAGAGAGTGATGGTGCGGATGTAGGAAAAGGGGGTTCAGGAGAAGAGAGTGATGGTTGCGGAGAGTGATGGTGCGATGTAGGAAAAAGGGGGTTCAGGAGCAGAGAGTGATGGTGTGGATGTAGGAAAAGGGGGTTCAGGAGCAGAGAGTGATGGTGCGGATGTAGGAAAAAGGGGGTTGGTGCAGTAGAGGGCAGGAGAGAGAGTGATGGTGGAGCGGATGTGGATGTAAGGGGGTTCAGGAGCGGATGAGAGGGGGTTCAGATGGTGTGGATGTAGGAAAAAGGGGTTCAGGAGCAGAGAGTGATGGTGCGGATGTAGAAAAGGGGTTCAGGAGCAGAGAGGATGGTTGGGATTCAGTGAGGAAAAGGGGGTTCAGGAGCAGAGAGTGATGGTGTTCAGGAGATGTAGTAGAAAAGGGGGTTCAGGAGAGAGCAGAGAGGGGGTGATGGTGCGGATGTAGGAAAAGGGGGTTCAGGAGCAGAGAGTGATGGTGTGGATGTGGAAGAAAGGGGGATGTGCGGAGGAAAAGAGGGTTCAGAGAGAGAAGTGATGGTGTGTAGATGGATAGGAAAAAGGGGTTCAGGAGCAGAGAGTGATTGGTGCGGATGTAGGAAAAGGGGGGTTCAGGAGCAGAGAGAGTGATGGTGCGGATGTAGAAAAGGGGGTTCAGGAGAGAGAGTGATGGTTGCGGATGTAGGAAAAGGGGGTTCAGGAGCAGAGAGAGATGATGGAGATGCAGGATGTAGGAAAAAGGGGGTGATCAGGAGAGAAGCAGAGAGAGAGTGATGGTGCGGATGTAGAAAAGGGGGTTCAGGAGACGGAGAGGATGATGGTGGTTCGGATGTAGGAAAAGGGGGTTCAGGAGCAGAGAGTGATGGTGCGGAATGTAGGAAAAGGGGGTTCAGGAGCAGAGAGGTGATGTAGTGCAGGATGATAGTAGAAAAGGGGGTTCAGGAAGGCAGAGAGTGATGGTGCGGATGTTAGGATGATGGTGTGGAGGAAAAGGGGGTTCAGGAGCAGAGAGTGATGGTGCGGATGTAGGAAAAGGGGTTCAGGAGCAGAGAGTGATGGTGGAAAAGGGTTCAGGAGCGGATGTAGGGAAAAGGGGTTCAGGAGCAGAGAAGAGATGATGGTGCGGATGTAGGAAAAGGGGGTTCAGGAGCAGAGAGTTGATGGTGCGGATGTAGGAAAAGGGGGTTCAGGAGCGGAGTGAAAAGTGATGGTGCGATGATGTAGAAAAGGGGGTTCAGGAGCAGAGAGTGATGGTGGGATGTAGGAAAAGGGGGTTCAGGAGCAGAGAGTGATGGTGCGGATGTAGGAAAGGGGTTTCAGGAGCAGAGAGTGATGGTGGACAAGGCCGCTCTGTTGTAGGGGGGGAGGCGCGGTATTTTTTGCTGTGTGGGGCCCCTGATACGTTGTTACCGTCTCTTAATGGATACATCCAGTGTTTTCTCCTCAGTGGCTGTTACGTTGCGCGTTCTGTGTTTTTATAATGCACGGGGTGGGGGTTGGGGGGGTCTTACGCTTCATCGCACCCCTCCCCCCCAGGCTCAGCCTATTTTAGGAAACGTCTTCTTTTCCTTTTCCATTTGAAGGTGACGAATGAACTGGAAACATCAGAAGTCATCATCGTACCCCAGGTATGGAGCCCTGGGCGCAGGTTCGGGCCGTTCCGGCCGCCGCATCCCTTGTTCTCTTATGTTATTTACAAAATAAAACTAAAAAGTGTCAAAAAGGGCAATAGCAATAAAGTTCATTGAATGAAACGTGTTCTTGTCAATAAACTTTATTTAAATGCCTCAGACTAGGTTTAGTAAGGCCCTTTGAGGGAGGGGCCCGATCACAGGTAGTGACCCCCTTTTATATTAGATTTACCTTTGATATCAGATGCCTTTTTCTATCTACACCATGGCAAAATCATGAAAAACAGTTTTTCACATTTTTTCCCCTAGTGGTAGCGCTATCATAATCAGTTCTCTCCTGTTGGCGAGTGTGTCCCCTTTAAATGCTCATTAAAGCCTCTAGGACACAGCAAGACCGGAGAAATCTGCCGGAGCCGAAGGATGAGCGCGGTAATGACTGCGATCCGCTCAAACATCAAAGGGAACATCACTGCGAACTAATCCGCGGTGAAAATAACACCGTAAAATGTCTCTTTATAAAGCATCAGAGGGAAATAACTGCAAAATAATATTACTGCTGACAACCTGCCTGTATATCATGTCTGAGAGGTTGTCACAGCCCCGCCCCCTGCTGATGACATCACTGATATAATGACATGTGATCAGACATGAGATCACACACCTTATACTACAGGAACATCTATTACTGCTGACAACCTGCCTGTATATCCTGTCTGAGAGGTGTCAAGCCCGCCCCCTGCTGATGACATCACTGATAATCAGACATGACAACACACTTTTATACTACAGGAACATCTATTACTCTGACAACCTGCCTGTATATCATGTCTGAGAGGTAGTCACAGCCCCGCCCCCTGCTGATGACATCACTGATATAATGACATGTGATCAGACATGAGATCACACACCTTATACTACAGGAACATCTATTACTGCTGAACAACCTGCCTGTATATCATGTCTGAGAGGTAGTCACAGTCCGCCCCCTGCTGATGACATCACTGAATATAATGACATGAGATCAGACATGAGATCACACACCTTATACTACAGGAACATCTATTACTGCTGACAACCTGCCTGTATATCCTGTCTGAGAGGTGTCACAGCACCCGCCCCCTGCTGATGACATCACTGATATAATGACATGTGATCAGACATGAGATCACACACCTTATACTACAGGAACATCTATTACTGCTGACAACCTGCCTGTATATCCTGTCTGAGAGGTTGTCACAGCCCCGCCCCCTGTTACTCACTGATAGAAGGTGACCCCTGCAGACATACTAGGGGTTGTACTCACGCAGCAGATATTCGGAGCTGTCGTGGTCATAGTCATTGTCTTCTGGAAAGTGATTAATCCTGAAGCAACTTCCTCTGTAGAGACCTGAAGAAAAGGAAAAAAACATAGTGGATGTAACTCTGCTGGGAACCTCCGGAGTCACCCCTTAGATGGTGGCATTCGAACTACGTCCTATTGAACTAATAGGTGTAAATGTACAAGAAAAGAATAAATACCCCCACTCTAGCTTGTTAGAAATTGACATAATGAAGCTTGGGCTCGAGAAGTCCCGTGTAACAGGCTGCAATCAGTTCCCGGCACTTTGGGAAGAAGTGCAGCTCCGCACAGAGAGGACATCGAAAAGACGAAGGATCTTCTGGTTTAAATGTCTGATAACAGGGAGCAATAGATTGTATTCTCCTGTCCTACAGTCATCCTCTCCCCTGAAATGGCTGATAACAGGGAGCAATAGACTGTATTCTCCTGTCCTACAGTCATCCTCTCCTCGAAAATGTCTGATAACAGGGAGCAATAGACTGTATTCTCCTGTCCTACAGTCATCCTCTCCTCTGAAATGGTGATAACAGGGAGCAATAGATTGTATTCTCCTGTCCTATTCAGTCATCCTCTCTGAAATGTCTGATAACAGGGAGCAATAGATTGTATCTCTGTCCTACGTATTCTCCCTTCCTGTCTCTAACAGGGAGAAATCTCCTACAGTCATCTCCCGAAATGTCTGATAACAGGGAGCAATAGATTGTTATTCTCCTGTCCTACAGTCATCCTCTCCCTGAAATGTCTGATAACAGGGAGCAATAGATTGTAATTCTCCTGTCCTACAGTCATCCTCTCTCTAAATGTTGATAACGGGAGCAATAGATTGTATTCTCCTGTCCTACCAGTCATCCTCTCCCCGAAATGTCTGATAACGGGAGCAATAGACTGTATTCTCCTGTCCTACAGTCATCCTCTCCCTAAATGTATGATAACAGGGAGCAATAGATTGTATTCTCCTGTCCTACAGTCATCCTCCCTCTAAATGTCCTGAAACAGGGAGCAATAGACTGTATCTTCCTGTCCCTCTGACCCCTCTCATCTGAGTCTGAATAACAGGGAGCAATAGACTGTATTCTCCTGTCTACAGTCATCCTCTCCCCTGAAATGGCTGATAACAGGGATAATAGATTGTATTCACAGTAGATTGTATAGATTGTATTCTCCTGTCCTACGTCATCCTCTCCCCTAAATGTCTGATAAACAGGGAGCATAGATGTATTCTCCTGTCCTACAGTCATCCTCTCCCCTGAAATGTCTGATAAACAGGGAGCAATAGATTGTATTCTCCTGTCCACAGTCATCCTCTCCCCTGAAATGTCTGATAACAGGGAGCAATAGATTGTATTCCCTGTCCTAACAGCATCCTCTCCCTAAAATGGCTTGATAACAGGGAGCAATGATTGTATTCTCCTGTCCTACAGTCCTCCTCTCCCCTGAAATGTCTGATAACAGGAGCAATAGACTGTATTCTCTGTCCTACAGTCATCCTCTCCCCTGAAATGTCTGATAACAGGAGCAATAGACTGTATTCTCTCCTGTCCTACAGTCATCCTCTCCCTGAAATGTCTGATAACAGGGAGCAATAGACTGTATTTCTCCTGTCGCTACAGTCATTCCTCTCCCCTGAGTCCTTCCTAAGTCATCTCCCCCTGAAATGTCTGATACAGGAGCAATAGATTGTATTCTCCTGTCCTACAGTCATCCTCTCCCCTGTAATGTCTGATAAACGGAGCAATAGATGGTATTCTCCTGTCCTACAGTCATCTCTCCCTTGAAATGATAACAGGGACAATAGATTGTATTCTCCTGTCCTACAGTCATCCTCTCCCTGATAATGTTCTGATAACAGGGAGCAATAGATTGTATTCTCCTGTCCTACAGTCATCCCTCCCCTGAAATGGCTGATAACAGGAGCAATAGATTGTATTCTCCTGTCCTACAGTCATCCTCTCCCCTGAAATGTCTGATAACAGGGAGCAATAGATTGTATTCTCCTGTCCTACAGTCATCCTCTCCCCTGAAATGGCTGATGGGAGCAATAGATTGTATTCTCCTGTCCTACAGTCAACCTCTCCTCTAGCAGGAACTGATAACAGGGAGCAATAGATTGTATTCTCCTGTCCTACAGTCATCTCCCCTGAAATTCTGATAACAGGAAGCAATAGATTATTCTCTGTCCTATGTCATCGCTCTCCCTGATGTCTGATAACAGGGAGCAATAGACTGTATTCTCCTGTCCTACAGTCATCCTCTCCCCTGAAATGTCTGATAACAGGGAGCAATAGATTGTATTTCCTGTCCTACAGTATCTCTCCCCCTGTAAATGCTGATAACAGGGAGCAATAGATTGTATTCTCCTGTCCTATCAGTCATCCTCTCCCCTGAAATGCTGATAACAGGGAGCAATAGATTGTATTCTCCTGTCCTACAGTCATCCTCTCCCTGAAATGGCTGATAACAGGGAGCAATAGATTGTATTCTCCTGTCCTACAGTCCATCCCATCCCTGAAATGGTGATATAACAGGGAGCAATAGATTGTATTCTCCTACAGTCATCCTCTACTGATAAGGGGAGCAATCTTGTATTCTCCTGTCCTACAGTCATCCTCTCCTTGAATGGCTGATAACAGGGAGCAATTAGATTGTATTCTCCTGTCCTACAGTCATCCTCTCCCCTGAAATGTCTGATAACAGGGAGCAATAGATTGTATTCTCTGTCCTACAGTCATCCTCTCCCTGAAATGTGATAACAGGGAGCAATAGATTGTATTCTCCTGTCCTACAGTCATCCTCTCCCTGAAATGGCTGATAACAGGGAGCAATAGATTGTATTCTCCTGTCCTACAGTCATCCTCTCTTCCCCTGAAATGGCTGATAACAGGGCAATAGATGTATTCTCCTGTCCTACAGTCATCCTCTCCCCTGAAATGTCTGATAACAGGGAGCAATAGATTGTATTCTCCTGTCCTACAGTCATCTCTCTCCCTGAAAATGGCTGATAACGGGAGCAATACAGATTGTATTCTCCTGTCCTACAGTATCCTCTCCCCTGAAATGTCTGATAACAGGGAGCATAGATTGTATCTCCTGTCCTAACAGTCCTCTGATAACTAAATTGGCTGATAACAGGGAGCAATAGATTGTATTCTGTATTCTCCTGAAATCCTGAGACAGTCATCCTCTCCTCTGAAATGTCTGATAACAGGAGCAATAGCTGATATAGATCTGTCAATTTCTCCTGTCCTACAGTCATCCTCTCCCCTGAAATGCCTGATAACAGGGAGCAATAGACTGTATTCTCCTGTCCTACAGTCATCCTCTCCCCTGAAATGTCTGATAACAGGGAGCAATAGATTGTATTCTCCTGTCCTACAGTCTATCTCTCCCTCTGAAATGGCTGATAACAGGGAGCATAGACTGTATCTCCTGTCCTAGATAATTCCTAGAAAACTTCCTGAAGTCCCTATAGTAGACCCTCCAGACTACAGAACTCCAGACTCCCACAGAAGACCTTCATAGTCAAATAATTCCAACCACAGTGGACCCCAGAGCCAAATAAGACTTTGAGCCATATGGAATATCTCCAGCCACAAAGGAAGACCTCCAACAACCACAACCGAAGGGCTCAAGCCACTTCAGAAGACCTCTAACCAACATGAAGACCTCCAGCTGCCTGGGAAGAGTCCAGCCATTACAACAGCAGACCTTCAGCTACCCTGAAGAACTCCAGCCACTAAACAACTCTAGGCTCCACAGAAGACCTCCAGCCAACATAGTAGATCAACCAAAAGCCATAGTTGAAAACCATACCAACAAGAGAAGTCAACTGTCTTAGAAGACCCAACCACCACCCCAGAAGGTGCAACTACCACTGGAGAAGACCCACATATCCCCGTATAAGACCCAACCACCACAGCAGAAGGTGAAACTACCACTGGAGAAGACCTACATATCCCAGTATAAGACCCAACCACCACAGTAGAAGGTGAAACTAGCACTGGAGAAGACCCACGTATCCCAGTATAAGACCCAACCATCCCTGCATAACACTAACACATCATGAGATCCATACAACCCAGTATAAGACCTAAACATACAGTATAAGATTTAGATAAGAAATGTTGTAACATAAAACCTATCTGCAATAGTAGAAGATCCCTACCACCACATTGTTGGAAGACCTTTGTTCCTCAGAAGACCCAAACACCACATAGAAGAACCTAATCATCTCAATAGATGTACCATTCACCTGATGATCCAATTGTCACCATAGAAGACCCAACTACCATGGCAGAGACCCACCTATAGGAGTATAGAACCTAACTGCAGACGGACGACAGAGTAGAAGAATCAACCATCTAGGTAGAAGACCAACTAAAAAAAATAGATAGACCAATATCTTGGGTTATAAGAGCTAACTGCCATAATGATGAACCAAGTATCTTGGTAGATGACCCAACCATCTTGCTGGAAGAATCTACTACCACAGTAGAAAGACCAAGACATAAGTGCCATACATTCCATAGTAGAAGATCTCACCATCTAAATAGTAGAACTTCTTGGTAGAAGATTCAGTCATTTTGGTAGGGGACAACTATCGCAGTAAAAACACCAAGAAACCTGCCCTAGAAGAACATTCAACCATCTCAGTATCTTACTACTAAAGGTAGAAAACTCAACTGTCTTGTTTGAAGACCCTACTACTACTACAGTAGAAGACTTAAACATCTCAGGAAAATATCATCCTACCATGGTAGACGCAGTCATTGGAGTAGAAGACCCAACCATCCCAGAAGAATACCCAGTCATCAGAAGACCCAACAACCATACATCAAAAACCAACCCTATCTGTAGACAGCTTATCCACCTCAGTAGAAGACAAAACCACCATGCTTTTTACCCCCTTTCTGTAAGGGTTCCATAGGATTGCACTCTTTTGCTCCACACGTGTTTTTTCTTAAGTTTTTTGGTAGTGGTTGTGGATGGAAATTTCTGGGGCCCATGTTCATATGAAAAATCTCACCACAACCTAGAAGATGACAGTACAGAACTGCTATAGACAGGCCACCATACAAAACGTTTGCCGTGTCTCTGGACTCCAGGTTGTCACCCCCGTTTCTCCTCTGAAGTGGAACTTTGCCGTTTAGCCTCAAGGAGCGAGAGTTGGAATATTGGAAGTGAGATGTAAATGCATTTTTTAAAACATCTAAAATGTTCACACATTGGGCTGTCGTGTAAAACTAGGACATGTCTTCACCGGAAAAAGTGCGAACAGCGTCAGGGAAATGCGATGCAGGTTGGAAGAGATTGTACGCTGACACAAATAAGGTTTAATAGAGAGAAATAACATGGCATGTTGTCAGGGAGCGGTGCTGAGGGCGGACATGTGTCTCCAGCGCTGGGGCTCAGATGTGACTCAGTGGACAGCTCCAGGAGACAGGATAACGAGACCTCCTAATGAATGAGAGGGACAGAGCTGGGGGAACCTCCCGCTGGCGGACGCTTGTCCCCGATTACTATCCAAATGCCACATCACAGATACAAGCGCGGGGCGGCATGTTTACGGCTGTCAGCTCCAATGATCGTCATCCCAACACACAAGTTGGTGATGATGGCGGAAGAAGACATCGCCTTGATGCTAGACCACCTCTCAACAACATACAATAAGAAAACCGAACAGGTAACAGCATCCTACACTACAGTAACCACTTCTCCTGTCCTGTATACTGGGTAATCCTCAGTATCTGCTCTTATTCTGTAATATATGGACTACTGCACAGTACCACTTCTCCTGTCCTGTATACTGGGTGTAATCCTCAGTATCTGCTCTTATTCTGTATATATATACACTGCACAGTACCACTTCTCCTGTCCTGTATACTGGGTGTAATCCTCAGTATCTGCTCTTATATATATATATGCACAGTACCACTTCTATACTATTCTGTATATATATGCACAGTACCACTTCTCCTGTCCTGTATACTGGGTAATCCTCAGTATCTGCTCTTATTCTGATATATATACACTGCACAGTACCACTTCTCCTGTCCTGTATACTGGGTGTAAATCCTCAGTATCTGCTCTTATTCTGTATATATATATACACTGCACAGTACCACTTCTCCTGTCCTGTATACTGGGTGTAATCCTCAGTATCTGCTCTTATTCTGTATATATATATACACTGCACAGTACCACTTCTCCTGTCCTGTATACTGGGTGTAATCCTCAGTATCTGCTCTTATTCTGTATATATATATACACTGCACAGTACCACTTCTCCTGTCCTGTATACTGGGTGTAATCCTCAGTATCTGCTCTTATTCTGTATATATATACACTGCACAGTACCACTTCTCCTGTCCTGTATACTGGGTGTAATCCTCAGTATCTGCTCTTATTCTGTATATATATACACTGCACAGTACCACTTCTCCTGTCCTGTATACTGGGTGTAATCCTCAGTATCTGCTCTTATTCTGTATATATATATACACACTGCACAGTACCACTTCTCCTGTCCTGTATACTGGGTGTAATCCTCAGTATCTGCTCTTATTCTGTATATATATATACACTGCACAGTACCACTTCTCCTGTCCTGTATACTGGTGTAATCCTCAGTATCTGCTCTTATTCTGTATATATATATATACACTGCACAGTACCACTTCTCCTGTCCTGTATACTGGGTGTAATCCTCAGTATCTGCTCTTATTCTGTATATATATATATATACACTGCACAGTACCACTTCTCCTGTCCTGTATACTGTAATCCTCAGTATCTGCTCTTATCTGTATATGTGTACAGTACCACTCTCCTGTCCTGTATACTGGGTGTAATCCTCAGTATCTGCTCTTATTCTGTATATATATATACACTGCACAGTACCACTTCTCCTGTCCTGTATACTGGGTGTAATCCTCAGTATCTGCTCTTATTCTGTATATATATACACTGCACAGTACCACTTCTCCTGTCCTGTATACTGGGTGTAATCCTCAGTATCTGCTCTTATTCTGTATATATATACACTGCACAGTACCACTTCTCCTGTCCTGTATACTGGGTGTATGTAATCCTCAGTATCTGCTCTTATTCTGTATATATATATACACTGCACAGTACCACTTCTCCTGTCCTGTATACTGGGTGTAATCCTCAGTATCTGCTCTTATTCTGTATATATATATATATATATACACTGCACAGTACCACTTCTCCTGTCCTGTATACTGGGTGTAATCCTCAGTATCTGCTCTTATTCTGTATATATATACACTGCACAGTACCACTTCTCCTGTCCTGTATACTGGGTGTAATCCTCAGTATCTGCTCTTATTCTGTATATATATATATATACTGCACTGCACAGTACCACTTCTCCTGTCCTGTATACTGGGTGTAATCCTCAGTATCTGCTCTTATTCTGTATATATATATACACTGCACAGTACCACTTCTCCTGTCCTGTATACTGGGTGTAATCCTCAGTATCTGCTCTTATTCTGTATATATATACACTGCACAGTACCACTTCTCCTGTCCTGTATACTGGGTGTAATCCTCAGTATCTGCTCTTATTCTGTATATATATATATACACTGCACAGTACCACTTCTCCTGTCCTGTATACTGGGTGTAATCCTCAGTATCTGCTCTTATTCTGTATATATATACACTGCACAGTACCACTTCTCCTGTCCTGTATACTGGGTGTAATCCTCAGTATCTGCTCTTATTCTGTATATATATACACTGCACAGTACCACTTCTCCTGTCCTGTATACTGGGTGTAATCCTCAGTATCTGCTCTTATTCTGTATATATATATACACTGCACAGTACCACTTCTCCTGTCCTGTATACTGGGTGTAATCCTCAGTATCTGCTCTTATTCTGTATATATATACACTGCACAGTACCACTTCTCCTGTCCTGTATACTGGGTGTAATCCTCAGTATCTGCTCTTATTCTGTATATATATATACACTGCACAGTACCACTTCTCCTGTCCTGTATACTGGTGTAATCCTCAGTATCTGCTCTTATTCTGTATATATATATACACTGCACAGTACCACTTCTCCTGTCCTGTATACTGGGTGTAATCCTCAGTATCTGCTCTTATTCTGTATATATATATACACTGCACAGTACCACTTCTCCTGTCCTGTATACTGGGTGTAATCCTCAGTATCTGCTCTTATTCTGTATATATATACACACTGCACAGTACCACTTCTCCTGTCCTGTATACTGGGTGTAATCCTCAGTATCTGCTCTTATTCTGTATATATATATACACTGCACAGTACCACTTCTCCTGTCCTGTATACTGGGTGTAATCCTCAGTATCTGCTCTTATTCTGTATATATATACATATATACACTGCACAGTACCACTTCTCCTGTCCTGTATACTGGGTGTAATCCTCAGTATCTGCTCTTATTCTGTATATATATATATACACTGCACAGTACCACTTCTCCTGTCCTGTATACTGGGTGTAATCCTCAGTATCTGCTCTTATTCTGTATATATATATACACTGCACAGTACCACTTCTCCTGTCCTGTATACTGGGTGTAATCCTCAGTATCTGCTCTTATTCTGTATATATATATATATACACACTGCACAGTACCACTTTCTCCTGTCCTGTATACTGGGTGTAATCCTCAGTATCTGCTCTTATTCTGTATATATATATACACTGCACAGTACCACTTCTCCTGTCCTGTATACTGGGTGTAATCCTCAGTATCTGCTCTTATTCTGTATATATATACACTGCACAGTACCACTTCTCCTGTCCTGTATACTGGGTGTAATCCTCAGTATCTGCTCTTATTCTGTATATATATATACACTGCACAGTACCACTTCTCCTGTCCTGTATACTGGGTGTAATCCTCAGTATCTGCTCTTATTCTGTATATATATACACTGCACAGTACCACTTCTCCTGTCCTGTATACTGGGTGTAATCCTCAGTATCTGCTCTTATTCTGTATATATATATATACACTGCACAGTACCACTTCTCCTGTCCTGTATACTGGGTGTAATCCTCAGTATCTGCTCTTATTCTGTATATATATATACACTGCACAGTACCACTTCTCCTGTCCTGTATACTGGGTGTAATCCTCAGTATCTGCTCTTATTCTGTATATATATACACTGCACAGTACCACTTCTCCTGTCCTGTATACTGGGTGTAATCCTCAGTATCTGCTCTTATTCTGTATATATATATACACTGCACAGTACCACTTCTCCTGTCCTGTATACTGGGTGTAATCCTCAGTATCTGCTCTTATTCTGTATATATATACACTGCACAGTACCACTTCTCCTGTCCTGTATACTGGGTGTAATCCTCAGTATCTGCTCTTATTCTGTATATATATACACTGCACAGTACCACTTCTCCTGTCCTGTATACTGGGTGTAATCCTCAGTATCTGCTCTTATTCTGTATATATATATACACTGCACAGTACCACTTCTCCTGTCCTGTATACTGGGTGTAATCCTCAGTATCTGCTCTTATTCTGTATATATATATATACACACTGCACAGTACCACTTCTCCTGTCCTGTATACTGGGTGTAATCCTCAGTATCTGCTCTTATTCTGTATATATATATACACTGCACAGTACCACTTCTCCTGTCCTGTATACTGGGTGTAATCCTCAGTATCTGCTCTTATTCTGTATATATATATACACTGCACAGTACCACTTCTCCTGTCCTGTATACTGGGTGTAATCCTCAGTATCTGCTCTTATTCTGTATATATATATACACTGCACAGTACCACTTCTCCTGTCCTGTATACTGGGTGTAATCCTCAGTATCTGCTCTTATTCTGTATATATATATATATACTGCACAGTACCACTTCTCCTGTCCTGTATACTGGGTGTAATCCTCAGTATCTGCTCTTATTCTGTATATATATATATATACACACTGCACAGTACCACTTCTCCTGTCCTGTATACTGGGTGTAATCCTCAGTATCTGCTCTTATTCTGTATATATATATATATATATACACTGCACAGTACCACTTCTCCTGTCCTGTATACTGGGTGTAATCCTCAGTATCTGCTCTTATTCTGTATATATATATATACACTGCACAGTACCACTTCTCCTGTCCTGTATACTGGGTGTAATCCTCAGTATCTGCTCTTATTCTGTATATATATATACACTGCACAGTACCACTTCTCCTGTCCTGTATACTGGGTGTAATCCTCAGTATCTGCTCTTATTCTGTATATATATACACACTGCACAGTACCACTTCTCCTGTCCTGTATACTGGGTGTAATCCTCAGTATCTGCTCTTATTCTGTATATATATATATATATAATACACTGCACAGTACCACTTCTCCTGTCCTGTATACTGGGTGTAATCCTCAGTATCTGCTCTTATTCTGTATATATATATACACTGCACAGTACCACTTCTCCTGTCCTGTATACTGGGTGTAATCCTCAGTATCTGCTCTTATTCTGTATATATATACACTGCACAGTACCACTTCTCCTGTCCTGTATACTGGGTGTAATCCTCAGTATCTGCTCTTATTCTGTATATATATATACACTGCACAGTACCACTTCTCCTGTCCTGTATACTGGGTGTAATCCTCAGTATCTGCTCTTATTCTGTATATATATATACACTGCACAGTACCACTTCTCCTGTCCTGTATACTGGGTGTAATCCTCAGTATCTGCTCTTATTCTGTATATATATATACACTGCACAGTACCACTTCTCCTGTCCTGTATACTGGGTGTAATCCTCAGTATCTGCTCTTATTCTGTATATATATACACTGCACAGTACCACTTCTCCTGTCCTGTATACTGGGTGTAATCCTCAGTATCTGCTCTTATTCTGTATATATATACACTGCACAGTACCACTTCTCCTGTCCTGTATACTGGGTGTAATCCTCAGTATCTGCTCTTATTCTGTATATATATACACTGCACAGTACCACTTCTCCTGTCCTGTATACTGGGTGTAATCCTCAGTATCTGCTCTTATTCTGTATATATATACACTGCACAGTACCACTTCTCCTGTCCTGTATACTGGGTGTAATCCTCAGTATCTGCTCTTATTCTGTATATATATATACACACTGCACAGTACCACTTCTCCTGTCCTGTATACTGGGTGTAATCCTCAGTATCTGCTCTTATTCTGTATATATATATACACTGCACAGTACCACTTCTCCTGTCCTGTATACTGGGTGTAATCCTCAGTATCTGCTCTTATTCTGTATATATATATATATTACACTGCACAGTACCACTTCTCCTGTCCTGTATACTGGGTGTAATCCTCAGTATCTGCTCTTATTCTGTATATATACACTGCACAGTACCACTTCTCCTGTCCTGTATACTGGGTGTAATCCTCAGTATCTGCTCTTATTCTGTATATATATATACTGCACTGCAGTACCACTTCTCCTGTCCTGTATACTGGGTGTAATCCTCAGTATCTGCTCTTATTCTGTATATATATATACACTGCACAGTACCACTTCTCCTCCTGTCCTGTATATACTGGGTGTAATCCTCAGTATCTGCTCTTATATTCTGTATATTATATACACACTGCACAGTACCACTTCTCCTGTCCTGTATACTGGGTGTAATCCTCAGTATCTGCTCTTATTCTGTATATATATATACACTGCACACACAGTACCACTTCTCCTGTCCTGTATACTGGGTGTAATCCTCAGTATCTGCTCTTATTCTGTATATATATATACACTATACTGCACAGTACCACTTCTCCCTGTCCTGTATACTGGGTGTAATCCTCAGTATCTGCTCTTATTCTGTATATATATATATACACTGCACAGTACCACACTTCTCCTGTCCTGTATACTGGGTGTAATCCTCAGTATCTGCTCTTATTATTCTGTATATATATATACACTGCACAGTACCACTTCTCCTGTCCTGTATACTGGGTGTAATCCTCAGTATCTGCTCTTATTCTGTATATATATATATATACACTGCACAGTACCACTTCTCCTGTCCTGTATACTGGGTGTAATCCTCAGTATCTGCTCTTATTCTGTATATATATATACACTGCACAGTACCACTTCTCCTGTCCTGTATACTGGGTGTAATCCTCAGTATCTGCTCTTATTCTGTATATATATATACACTGCACAGTACCACTTCTCCTGTCCTGTATACTGGGTGTAATCCTCAGTATCTGCTCTTATTCTGTATATATATACACTGCACAGTACCACTTCTCCTGTCCTGTATACTGGGTGTAATCCTCAGTATCTGCTCTTATTCTGTATATATATATACACTGCACAGTACCACTTCTCCTGTCCTGTATACTGGGTGTAATCCTCAGTATCTGCTCTTATTCTGTATATATATATATACACACTGCACAGTACCACTTCTCCTGTCCTGTATACTGGGTGTAATCCTCAGTATCTGCTCTTATTCTGTATATATATATATACACTGCACAGTACCACTTCTCCTGTCCTGTATACTGGGTGTAATCCTCAGTATCTGCTCTTATTCTGTATATATATATACACTGCACAGTACCACTTCTCCTGTCCTGTATACTGGGTGTAATCCTCAGTATCTGCTCTTATTCTGTATATATATATACACTGCACAGTACCACTTCTCCTGTCCTGTATACTGGGTGTAATCCTCAGTATCTGCTCTTATTCTGTATATATATATACACTGCACAGTACCACTTCTCCTGTCCTGTATACTGGGTGTAATCCTCAGTATCTGCTCTTATTCTGTATATATATATATATATACACTGCACAGTACCACTTCTCCTGTCCTGTATACTGGGTGTAATCCTCAGTATCTGCTCTTATTCTGTATATATATATACACTGCACAGTACCACTTCTCCTGTCCTGTATACTGGGTGTAATCCTCAGTATCTGCTCTTATTCTGTATATATATATACACTGCACAGTACCACTTCTCCTGTCCTGTATACTGGGTGTAATCCTCAGTATCTGCTCTTATTCTGTATATATATATATACACTGCACAGTACCACTTCTCCTGTCCTGTATACTGGGTGTAATCCTCAGTATCTGCTCTTATTCTGTATATATATACACTGCACAGTACCACTTCTCCTGTCCTGTATACTGGGTGTAATCCTCAGTATCTGCTCTTATTCTGTATATATATACACTGCACAGTACCACTTCTCCTGTCCTGTATACTGGGTGTAATCCTCAGTATCTGCTCTTATTCTGTATATATATATACACTGCACAGTACCACTTCTCCTGTCCTGTATACTGGGTGTAATCCTCAGTATCTGCTCTTATTCTGTATATATATATACACTGCACAGTACCACTTCTCCTGTCCTGTATACTGGGTGTAATCCTCAGTATCTGCTCTTATTCTGTATATATATACACTGCACAGTACCACTTCTCCTGTCCTGTATACTGGGTGTAATCCTCAGTATCTGCTCTTATTCTGTATATATATACACTGCACAGTACCACTTCTCCTGTCCTGTATACTGGGTGTAATCCTCAGTATCTGCTCTTATTCTGTATATATATATACACTGCACAGTACCACTTCTCCTGTCCTGTATACTGGGTGTA